>CAUYPK010146328.1:0-36888 GCA_963574355.1 Loris lydekkerianus | reverse complement strand
TGTGAAACTTAGTAAATGTAGAATGTAAATGTCTCAACACAATAACTGTGAAATTGCCAGGAAGGCTATGTTAACCAGTGTGATATAAATGTGTCAACCGGTCTGTGAAACTAATTTATGATGCCCCATGATCATACCAATTTACATAGCTATGATTTAAAAAAAAAAAAAAAGAAAGAAATATATTCATGGCTATCTTATTGGCTTAGCAGTGAACAATGGGCACACAATTACTACAGATTACACTGAAACTGCAGCATAACCATATCAGGAGAATGGGAGGAAGGGATTAAAGGGGATGGTGCAGAAGAGAATTTAATTCCTCATTTCACGTAACAGAATCCCAAAAGATACTAGTAAGTCAAAAATACTAATAGAAGTTTAAGCAGAGTATTTTGAAATAAGGAGGTATATAGACAGAAGAACCGTCTAGAATAGGATGGAAGAAGTAGGTAGGAAGGGTTGGTATGGGATTTCAGGATTTTCGTATAAGCTTTTGGGTATTTGATTTTTTAAAAAACATGTTGCACACATTACTTTGATAAAAATATGAATTAATTTTAAAATTAAATAAGCACATAAATACATAAAAGTGGTGCATACTCATTAGGAAAAATGCAGAAAATGTAGAGGTGGCAAAATCAACCATAGTCTCATAACCCAAAACAATCAGTGCAAGATTTTGTTGTATGTACTTCATCTTTTATAAAAACAGCACTGTAACTAGATTTTATATACAATTTAAATCTTGTGTTTGTTTTTTTTTTAATTTATCTTCATTCCAAAACAATTTTTCTCAATCATTTTAGCAGCTGTACACATTTCTCTGCTGTCCATTCTGAGCTCAGCTTCTTGGCATTTTCACCAAGATCATCTTCATTGAATCTCAGCTCTCACATGGACAGCAAAGGCATCTCTAAAAATGAGATGACCAAGAGATGGGGGGTCCTTTTTAAAAATTAAAGTCTTACATCAGGTAAAAACCCTTTTGAAGGGTCGACGCTTGCAGCTCAGTGGCTAGGGCGTCAGCCACATACACCGCAACTGGAGAGTTCGAACCCAGCCGGGACCTGCCAAACAACGTTTAAAACAACAAAAAATAGCGGAAGGTTATGGCGGGCGCCTGTAGTCTTAGCTACTTGGGAGGCTGAGGTAAGAGAAGGGTTTAAGCCCAAGAGTTTGAGGTTGCTGTGAGCTGTAACGACACAGCCCTCTACTGGGGGTGACAACGTGTGACTCCATCTCAAAAAAAAAAAAAAAACCTCTTTTGAAAAGCAAACACAAATTAGCTCAAGTAAAAGGAGAAACTCACTGGCTTACGGACCTGAAAAGTCCAGTGTATTACTTCAGGCATTGCTGAGTCCAGAACCCGATTTCTCTCTCTCCGTCCTCAGCAACACTTGCTTTTTTAGTCAGTATCAGTTCTTAGTGACTTTTCCACACCACAAGATGACTGTAGCGGTTTCAGCCTCACCTCTTCCGCAAAGGGTCTCTTTTTCCTACCTCCGGGAAAGCCTCCATTGTCACTCTGAACGCGCCTACGTGGGACATCAGCCAATAGGAACACCTGTTTCAGTGGCCAGGAAATGTAGTACTTGATTGGCCAGGATAGGTCACATGCTCCACTGCTCCTCTTCCTGGAGCCCTGCCCGGACTGAGAACGGGTGGGAGAGGAGTTTCAAGTAACAATTTACAACTATTTCTGGAGGAAGGGGGATGGATGCTGGGTAAACAAAAGACAGATACCTACCGCAGACTTGTTTGTTTTGTTTTCTTGTAAAAGTCAAATAGAGAAAAGAATGAAGAAGCTAAAAAAAAAAAAAAATCAGCCAAAATAGCCGGGGGCTCAGTGCCTGTAGCACTGTGGTTATGGCACCAGCCACAAGCACCCAAACTGGAGGGTATGAGCCTGGCCAGGCCAGCTAAAAAACAATAACAACTGCCAAAAAGAAAAAAGAAAAAAAATCAGCCATAATGTTTTGGGCTATTTCTTCAACTGCCTTCCACCCCCTGCACTTTTCCTTCCTTGTGTGCAGCTTGTCCCACTTGGCAAGTCTGCAAAGCATCGTGAATCCAACTAACCAGCTGTCTCCATGCCTGCCCAGGGCTCCAGAAGGTACCATGACTGGGCATGTTGGTAACACTCTATATTCACGGTGACCAGCCTCTGCTGGATTTTTCACTCCTACCATTTTTCTGTAATTATCTTGGCTTTTCACTATCTGCCACAACTATTTTCACTAAATTCTCCACCCTCCTTACTTATAACCCTCCTCCTCCCCGCTTTCCTCTTGTACCACGGAGAAAACAGAAGTCAGTAGCTGGGAACTACTTCAACTTTCCATACCAGACCTATCTGCATCCACACCCATCTTTTCCTTTTCCCTCCGGACATAACAAGTAACATGTGCTTCTGATCTCAGGTCAGTCCATCCACTTATGCTCTAAATCTTACTCTCTCACATTTTCTTGGAAATCTTACGCTACCCATTAATCTCATTCTTTCTCACTCCCACTCTCTTTCCTCTCTATCTGCTCTATCTTTTCTCTTCCCATTTAAACATGCTGAAGTCTGTGTTTTTAAAGAAAGAAGAATAGTTCCTTGACTTCCCAGGCCTGACCATCTTTTATTCTATCTTCTCTATAGCAAAAACTTCTTTAAAGAGTATATACTTTTAGGCCAGGCACAATGGCTCATGCCTGTAATCTGGCACTATGGGAGATGGAGGTGGGAGGATCCCTTGAGCGCAGGAGTTCAAGACCAGACTGAGCAAAAGTGGGACCTTGTCTCTTCAAAAAATAGAAAATTTAGCTGGGCCTGGTGCCCCATATCTATAATCTCAGCTACTTAGGAGGCTGAGGCAGGAGGATCACTTGAGCCTTGGAGTTTGGAGTTACAGTAAGCCATGGTAATGCCACTGTACTCTAACCTAGGCAACAGAGCAAATCCCTCTATCAAAAAAAAAGGGGGGGGGGCGGTATATACTTTTGTTGTGTCTATTTTTTTACGGGTCAAATTACCCCAACAGAACTTCCAACTTCATCATCTCCTAAAACTGCACCTTCCTTGGCCTCTCTGCAGCAATCATCACAGTGGGTCACTCCCTTCTGTTTGACCTGTGGGCCCAGCTCTCTGTGGTTTTTCCCTTCCTCCCTGGCCCATCTTTTCAGACACCTTTGCTTGACCTCCTCTTCTACTTAGACATTAGCTATAGAAGTTCTTCAAGACTTGGCTTTGGTCCTCTTCTTCTGTGACTCTGCGCTTTCTTTCTTTTCTTTCTTTATCTCTTTTTTTTCTTTTGAGACAGAGTCTCACTATGTTGCCCTCGGTAGAGTGTTGTGGCATCACAGATCACAGCAACCTCAAAGTCTTGGGCTTAAGTGATTCTCTTGCCTCAGCCTCCCAAGTAGCTGGGACTACAGGCACTCGCCACAATGTCCGGCTATTTTTGTTGTTGTAGTAGTAGTTGTCATTATTGTTTGGCAGGCCTGGACCAGGTTTGAACCCACCAGCCCTGGTGTATGTGGCCGGCACCCTCATCACTGAGGTACAGGCACCGAGCCAACTCTGTGCTCTTTCCTGGAGTGACGCCATTTCATCCACAGGTTCAAGTACCACACATATGCTGATGAATCCTACGTTTATGTCCGCAGCCTCAGCTCATGTATCCACTGGCTTTTTGGCATTTTGGCTTTGTGGCCATGTCACAAGTTCCTTGGCCTGAACTGGCCTCAATTCTTTCTCCTGACCTCTCACCTCATAATATCTGCTGCTCTTCCAGTGTTTCCTTTCTTGGGAAATGGCATCTCCACTCCCACTCCTAGTTGCTGAAGCTGTTTTTCCTCCTCTTCTTCATTCCTCACATCAAATCAATTGCCACGCTTATCAGTTTTGCCTTTGAAATTATCTCTCAGATATTGTCTCTCTTCAGGGCCTCTACACAGCCCCAGGCCAGGCTAACAGCATCACTGACTTAGAGCACCACAAAGTCTCTTAATTCTTCTCCTGACACTCAATCACTTATTTGAGGCTTGTCTTATCCACTTTACCGTATTCTCCATAAAGGCAAAGATAAGGGCTATCTCATTCACTGATTTATTTATAGTTCCTATCACTCTGCTTGGCATAGTCTATGCCTCATAAATATTTACTGAAATTAATAGAGAAATATAAGATTCCTAAATTCCTATCAAATAGCATATTATATCCCCCCAAGCAAGCACATCACTTACTTATCCCCAAGTCCAAAAGCAAGAAAAAATCTTTCCACTAGTGATAGAAAAAGGTGTCAGAAATGTATGTACTGTGCCCCGCAGAGAAGACAATGTCTGTACCCAGAGATGGGGAAATCGTGTAACTTGCCCCATCACACAGCTGGCTGGCGGAAAAGTAATAACTAGAACTCCAAGTTTCTGGCTCCCATTCCAGGCCCTATTTTTCAGTTGCCACAGATAGGACCTATTAATGCAACAGTATACACAAAATTAATTTTACTGTCCTAACAAGTGTATTTATGTAGCATCCCTCGGAAACCTTGGAATTCTGCCTGGGCTATAATCGTTGCTCACCAGCTGCTGCAGACTATGAATGGGTAGAAGTGGGAGAGGAAACCAGTATCCTGAGAAGTAAGGAAATTACAGAGCCATTCAACACTGTGATCTCAAACATTCTCAAATGGTCCAATACTTCATAATTCATAGTCAACAAATATTTATTGAGCTCCTACTAAAGACCAGGCTCTTAGTTGTAGTTGTTGGGAAGTAGCAGGGAATAAAACAGCCAGAATCCCTGCCCTTAAGAAGATGACATTCAATCAAGGGAAACAGACAGTAAGCACACACACACACACCAGCAAATCACATTGGGTAGAAATAAATGCTTTGTAAGAAATATGAAATCAGTTAAGCAAGACAGTTAGTGAAGGGGATGGCTGCTTTGCTGGACAGGACGACTACAGGAGATCTCTTTGAAGAAGTGACATTTGAACAAGTGAGGGAGCAAATAGTGCAAACATCTGGGAATAGTAAGGCCACACTCAGGGTGCTTCCTGAGTGAGACTTAGCAGTGAGTGTGACTTGAGTGGAGGGAGAGGGGAGGGGAGGGGAGGAGATAGAGCAGAGTGGGGCCAGGGCCCACTAAGGACTTTGGGCTTTCTCTGTGATGAGAGGCCATCAGAAGGTTGTGAGTAGGGTAAAGACATAATCGGGTTTGTTACAGAAGGAGCGCTGTGCTCCTGATCCTTTCGATGCTGGCCTTTTAATGGTCAAAAGTGGAGACCAGTTAGGAGACCATCTCTAGGCAACACCTGCTGATCTCTTGGACCAGGGTGGGATCAGTTGAAGGCGGTAGGAAGTGGTGGATTTGGAATATATTTTGAAAGTGGAGTCAGTGATATCAGCTTATGGAGGACATGTAGGAGCAGAGGAGTCAAGACGGCAAGGCTTTAACCTGAGAAACAGAATAAAGGGAAAGGCGCATGCACTGACATGCAGAAGTTTTGAAAAGGAGTAGACTCATTGGGGGAAACTCAAGAGTTCTGTTAAGATTCTTGATTCTGATATGCCTATTGGATAGTTAAATGGCAATGTTGAATGGGTTGTCTGGAATTAAGGGGACTATACGTTTAAAGCTGGGATGTATCAACAATTGGGATGTTTTTATGCCTTTAGTCAAAGAATAATAATAATATAGGAATGTGTGTAATGTGGTGTGCTACAACGTGTAGACCCTGGGAAGATGAGGAGGCCTCAGCAAAGAATACCGAGAAGGAGAAGCCAGTGAAGTAAGAAGAAAACCAGTGAGTGTAGTGCCCTGAAACCTAAATGGAGGAAGTGGGATTGTTTTGGAGGGGGCAGTTGTGTTCAGTGCCACTGAAGGATTGAATGACATGAGAATGTGGATTTAGCCCAACGTACAGACTCAGAAACACAGACTCATAATTGAACTCAGAAGTATAGGGTTTCAGTTCTTAAAGAATCTTAGAAATCAACCCCCTAATTTTAAAATTGAGACTCAGATAAAGTGATTTGTCCAAGTTTACAAAAAGCGAGTGAGTTATAACTAGTCCTCCTAATCCTGTGTTTGTGCTGTTACTGATATATTACTTCTCTATCTTCTAAGGATCCAAATGATTACCCCAAGACATCCAGGAGAAAGTCAAAAGAGGCTTGAATACACAGTGTGTTCTGTCTACTGCTGTAGTGGACTAAAAAAGTAACAGCGTTCCTCACAGAAATTGGCATAAACAATTGGGGATGTTTCCTGGCTATAATATTTATTTAGGTAGAGAAGCTCATTCCCTGGCAATACCTGATATATTACAAGTCATTGTTCAAAGGATAAAGTTGCAAATTCAATGCACAATTTTAAACAGTTCTTTCTCCTTTTTTCACCTCTATTTATTATCATGGAAGTTACATCCACTAACTCAGAATCAGCTTCAAGAATGTTACCACTAAGGCCAAGAATCATTTTCAAAGAGTGGATGGCTAGGGAAGATAAAATTATTGCACAGAATTAAAATGTTCAAATACAAATCAAATCTGTCTTTTGAGATAAAATAAAAATGTCTATGATTTCCAGTGAGATTCATTGTACCCTGCACCTTTTATTTTCACCATTGCTTCAAACATTTTTTTTTTCTTCCTGGGACTCAGGCTGGCCTCTCTAAGTGTTCAGAGAGACTTGAGTTATGAAAAATTAAAATTGTTAGAACTATGTTAAGCTTATAAAGTATCTACAAACTAGGTGGCCTCCACTTGGGTTACCTGCTTTGTCTGCAGTTCTGTTTGAAGGGGTCAGTTGCATCAGATCTTACAAAAGAGAGGTATGGATACTTTTGTGGTGCCATAAACACTTTACACTACAAAAATGTTATCTTTGTTACAGAAGCTTTCCTACCTAATGTTTTGACTTCCTTCCACTCTGCATCAGACATAGTAAATCTACATGCTCACTTCACTGGATTGTGGAAAGACACTGGAGATCAGTTGGGCAAATTGAAACCAATTTGCTGGTTCTACCAATGCATGTGCTGTCCCCTGTTGAGCTCGTACCGTGTGAGCATATACAGTGTACTGCCGCCCGCGTTGAGCTCCTACTGCGTGCCATTCCTATAGCAAGCACTTCACATGCCCACAGCCCGATGGCAGTCACGGGTTGTTCTTATCTCCACTGGATAAGCATGGAAACTGAGGCTCTGGGAGCTTCAGCAATTTGCTCAAGAATACAGAGTGAGCAGAGGCAGAGTGAGGATTCAAAGCCAGGGTGGTGTGCCCTGCCTGGAGTCCGTGCTATTCCGTCATTTGGCATGCCTCTCTTAAGAACCAGTCTGTTTGTTTATTAAGTTATGTTAGGAAATAACATTTTAATGAAGCAAAAAGAAAGAATTTAACATGTGTATAAGATATTCATTTTTTGATATGACTCATCTTTTCCTCATTTTGATATGAAATTAAACGGGCTCTTTGCTCTCTTTAATTCTTTCATTCTCCATACTGACCTCCTTAGAAATTGATCTCCTCCTTCCTTGATTCCAGGGTCTGCCTCAGCCTTTCCCCTGTCTCCAGTTACAGTACCAGTTCAGCTTTCCCACATCTGCAGTGTTCTAGGTTAGGTTTCTATCATACCGCTAATCTGATAGGGCGGTTTAAAACATTCTATATTACAGACAGGGACATGACAAATGTGTGTTCCATGGTGCTAAATAAGAGGGACAGAAAGCCTTCACCCCCCAACTCCTGGAGAGTTGGCAGCAGCCGCTGGGAATATTTAAAAGGAAAAGTTGGGTTTTGCATCTTTTCCATGGAAGGTTCAAAAAATTGCCTCAATTAGACAACTCATGTAGTTTGTAGGAACATAACAGTGTTATTACTGACATCACTTATGCTGGCTTGTGACACCTACTTAATTCTACCAGGACCAGCCAGCCAGTCTGGCATCAGCACCAGGCCATCCCAACAGGGCTGCCCCCTCCTTTTCTCTTACCCTCTCCACTGGTCACTACTTGGGGGTCTGTTACTCCTTCAATCCCTGCAGGGTGTAACATTATTTTGAGGAGAGAAGCAGCGAGTTCAGCTGGGCCATGATTAAAGTCCAAGAGAAGAAAGTCCAGATGAAAATAAAGAAATTAATAAAGAGGAAGAAGAAGAAAATCTAACAGCAGAGAGACCCTGGTGAAAAGCAGTACGCTCCACAATGACGTAATTAGGGGGAGATCTGCCTCAAATATTTGCTAACTATTGAATTTAATTAAAGTAACCTTGGCAACCAAAACCACAATCTACTATTAAAGGTTTGTGTGTAAAGTACTGGAAAGGAGATCAGTATTTTGTAATAACCATGGCGAGCTTTTTAAAGATGAAATTATAAATACATTCATGGGGAAAGGGCGGTGGCCGTCATCTTGCTCTGCCAAAGCAGTTTACTTCCATTAGAGTTGGAATTTCATTTGGTCTTCTATAAAACACAACCAGCCATTCATTTATCTATTCAGAAATATTTATTAGTCACCTGTATGTGTGCTGGATTCTAGATCAGGGAAGTTAAGATATGTATATATGCAAATTATAATACAAGAAAAATATCAATTGTCATTAGAGAATAATGTGCACTATATTCAATATCAAATAAGGTCAAGTCATTCTGTGGAGGAGAACCTTCACTGGCTGCTGCCAGAGGCCATGAGATGCCTGACTACATACTAGCTAAGGGCATATCCTTGAGAACCAGGCAGACCTGGTTTCAGCCTGTCCTTATCATTAATCAGCTTTGTCACTTGGAACAGGTTCCTTGCCTTCTCAAAGATCCAATTCCTTCATACATATAAGGGAGACAAAATGCTACTGAACTTCACAGGGTGCTTATGGAGATTAACGGAAATAATCCCACTGAAGCGTTCTGCACAGTGCCTTGTCCACAGCAGTGCTGAAGAAATATTCATACTGGTATTATCATGCTCAAAGTATGTTAGGATTATCTGGTTTATTAAATAGAAGACAACCTTGGTTAAAACAAACAAACAAACAAACAAACAGAAAGGAATTGATTGGTATTGTCATCGTAAATAACAAACAGAGAGAGGTTCTTTAAAAGAAAAGATCTTGCCTCGGTGCCCATAGCTCAGTGGTTAGGGCACCAGCCACATACATCAGGGCTGGCAGGTCGCTAAACAACAATGACAAGTATAGCAACAACAATAACAACAACAAATACCCAGGCATTGTGGCGGGTGCCTGTAGTCCCAGCTACTTAGGAGGCTGAGGCAAGAGAATTGCTTAAGGCCAAGAGTTTGAATCTGCTGTGAGCTGTGATGCCATAGCACTCTACCAAGAGTGAGATAGTGAGACCTTGTCTCAAAAAAAAAACAACAATAAAATAAAATCATTGTAATGGGAATACATATATCAGAGTAAACTATGTGCATATTGGAGGAGGTACAGGAAGACCGAAGTTTTTAAAAGAAAAAATGAAGAGGATTACATAATTGTTTTGAAATAACTATCCTTGGCTACAAACATCATTAAAGAGGGTAACACCAGTCTGAATTTGGACAGCAGTTGGTAAGCAGATGTCCTTATAGAAGAAGAGGAGAACCTCTATAACCTGACCACCTGAGGGACTGTAACAAACTGGTCAACGTATGGAGGTGATCAACCTAAGGAATTAGGCCTGCTGTACTGATAGGTGCATGTGGTGCATGTCTGTCTGGTCTATGAAAAATAGGTCAACTTGAGGAGGTGGTCAGTGCAAGGAGGTGGGCACCTGTGGAGGTTGTACTGTATATAAAATTAACAAGGAGTCGCTTTAGGAGACCAATGTCTCCATTTTCTCTCTTTTTTTAAAATTAAATTAAATTAAATTTTTTTGGTTGCAGTTTTTGGCCGGGGCCAGGTTTGAACCCTCCACCTCCAGTATACAGGGCCAGCACCCTACTCCTTGAGCCACAGGTGCTGCCCCACTGTCTCCATTTTCAATCCTAATATCACTTGGCTCAGAAGTACAATCCAGAGAGAATATATGATTAGCATACCCACCCCTTGGATGTGGGAAGTCAGAGAAATGTTGGAGCTGTGATTTTTTTAGTTAAGTGAAAGAGAAAAGGGGCATTCACGGTTGAGTCTAAGGCTGAGGAGGCAACAATGAATGGGCAGCATCATTGCTGGCAGGGGGGTAAGCGCAGCCAGGGGGTCTGCTCAGAGAAAAGGAGGATGTGTACTGAGGTGGATGACTAGGGTCAGTCTCCAGGGGTACCTGGAAAGCCAACAAGATGTCAGAGATGGTGTGATAGGAACTTAGAAGCCACCGAAGGGACCCAAGGAAGACGAACAATTAGATAGTAAAGTATCTCAAGAATGGAAGAAAAAGTATCCAATGTACTCAGCCCTCCTATGAAACTAATTTTTGGCTTTCATATGAAAGCTATAACCCAGTTATAACCCAAGAATAGGGGGAAGGAGGAAAGGAAAGGGAGGGAGGGGGGAGGAAGGCAGAGGGAGGGTGACTGGTGGGATTACACTTGCGGTGCATCTTACAAGGGTATATGTGAAACTTAGTAAATGTAGAATATAAATGTCTTAACAGAATAACTAAGAAAATGCCAGGAAGGCTATGTGAACCAGTGTGATGAAAATGTGTAAAACGGTCTATAAAACCAGTGTATGGTGCCCCATGCTCGCATTAATGTACACAGCTATGAGTTAATAAAAAAATAAAAATTAAAAAAATATAAAAATAAATATGTTGTAAATAAAGGTTAAAAAAAAAAAACAACGTAGATTAAACTCCAGAGTTCTGTGTGAGCTGACAAAATTCTAGACTGGGGTGGCTGCATTGGACAAAATGATCTAGGCAAGGCTGCCTTTTTTTAGAGGAAAATAATTTTTCAAAAATCAACAGGATGGCTAGAATCAAAATGTCAGATAATTACAAGTGCTAGAGAAGATGTGGAGAAATTGGAGCCCTCATACCCTGCTAGTGGGGATGTAAAATGGTACGGCCACTTTGGAAGCAGTTCCTCAAATGATTAGAGTTATCATATGACCCAGCAATTCCACTCCTAGATGTATGTCCAAGAAAAATGAAAGCATATGGCCACACAAAAATTTGTCCATGAATGTTTGTAGCAGAATCATTCATGATGGCCAAAAAGTGGAAACATTCCAAATGTCCATCAACTGATGCATGAAAAAACAAAATATAGTGTGTCCTCACAATGGAATATTCCTTGTTTATAATAAGGATGAGCACTGCCTCATGCTATAACATGAACCAACCTCAAAAATAGTAAGCTAAGTGAAGGAAGCCAGTTACAGAAGACCATGTATTGCATAATTACTTTTTCTTTTTCTTTTTTTTTTTTTGAGACAGAGTTTCACTATGTTGCCCTAGGTAGAGTGCTGTGGTGTCATAGCTCACAGCAACCTCAAACTCTTGGGCTCAAGTGATTCTCTTGCCTCAGCCTCCCAAGTAGCTGGGACTACAGGCACCTGCCACAACACCAGGCTATCTTTTTGTTGCAGTTGTCATTGTTCTTTAGCTGGCCTGGGCCGGGTTCGAACCTGCCAGCCTCACTGTATGTGGCGGGTGCCGTAATCACTGTGCTACGGGTACTGAGCCTGCATAATTATATTTACATGAAAGCTAATAATAGGAAAATCTATAAAGATAGAAGAGAGAGCAGCGATTGTTTAGCGGTGGGGATATGGGATGGGAGAGTATAGAGCTAAAGGGCATAGAGTTTACTTTTGACATGATGAAACTGTTCTACAATTGACTATGGTGATGGTTGCACTTATCTGTGATTATACTAAAAATCTTGAATGGGTGAATTGTAGGCTTTGTGAATTATATCTTAATGAAGCTGTTTTTTGTTTTTGTTTTTGTTTTATAAAATCAAGACGTTGGCTTTAGTGTAAGTATAAAAGAAGTGGGAAAATGAGTCTGAGGTAGTTACAAGGCAGCCTACTTGGGTCTGCAGGGAGAGCAGCCTGACGACAGAGCAGATAGGAGAGGGAAGCAGGTTAAATCATTCGTTCCCTTTATGTGACTTTGAAGGAGCCACGTGGGTTAGTACAGTGACCAGGAAATGACAAGATGAGAATGCTCTTCTCGCAGAAACCCAGCTGTGGTCCCTGATTCCCAGGGACCTGGGCTTATTTTTAAATGACAGAAGAAGACATTGGGACCTGGTTTCAAAGAGGCGGCCAACTCCACACAAGTTTAGAAGTAGAGGGAAGATTTTCATTTCCCTCACCGGGTTAGATAACAGGTTTCTTACAATATCACGGTATTATTACAGGACTTTCTTGAATTCTGTCTGTTCTTGCAGGTCCTGGCTGGCTTATCTCACTGTCTAGACCTCAACCCAACTAACTCACTGTGTTGCACAAAAGTGCTGCTTAGTAATTTATCTCACAGGAATTTCAAATACAGATCTTCACTTTCACTAATTCACCAAATGGCTGGAAATAGACAGGCAGGCCGGACCATCAGCCTTTCCCCACTCCCACCCCGTCTGCGCATCCCCACAGCTCTGCACAGGCATCCAGGTGACCTTGCTGTCACACGCATGCTCTGTGAGATTGTTCTTGTTGACTGTGACATATCTGTGTCTGTGGAGCGATGTCTCACACGGTGGATGACTTCATCCTCTCCGTATTCTGGCATTTCTGGCTGGCTTCTTCCTGGTTTTCCTTCTTTGTGAAAAAAAAATCCAAGGAAACACAGTCACTGATGCTGCCTGAAGATGGCATAGCGGTGATAAGCCCCACTCGATGATTTGAAGACGTTTCTTAAGTCAAATCACTGACCAGTCACTACATGTTATGTAAACTTTGGAGAAACACATATGTGTCTGATGAGGTCTGATACAAGAAATGCTGCATTCTTCCTACTATAGTTGTGCTCCTTGACCAAAAAAAGAAAATCACTTTTCCCTTTCATGAGGAATCAAATCTGCACAGTGATGGATGTTTCAGGGTCTGATCCTGGCACTTCATAAACACTGTCTTACTTAATACAGTGTTTTTTAAGGGTTGGGGAGATGGACAGATATATAGGTAGAGCACAGAAGGGCAGTAAATCTACTCTGTCTGATGCCGTAACAGTGGGCACATTTCATTATCCATGTTTCCAACCCCATGAAATACAAAACATCAAGTATGAACCCTAATGTAAACTATGGGCTTGGGATAATTAGGATGTGTCAATGCAGCTTCATCAGTTGTAACACATGCAGCACTCTGGTAGGGGATGTTTATAATGGGGAAGGATATAACTGTGCAGGAGCAGAACTGTATGGGAGGCTCCGCACCTGTAGCACAGTGGTTACAGTGCCAGCCACACGGACCAGGGCTTGCGGGTTCAACCCGGCCCAGACCTGCTGGTCAACAATGATAACTGCAACAAAAAATAGCTGGATGTTGTGGTGGGCGCCTATAGTCCCAGCTGCTTGGGAGGCTGAGGCAAGAGAATTGCTTGAGCCCAAGAGTTTGAGGTTGCTGTGAGCTGTGACACCACAGCACTCCACCAAGGGTGACATAGTGAGACTGTGTCTCAAAACAAAAAGAACTGTATGGGAAATCTCTGTGCCTTCTGCTTATTTTTGCTATGAACCTAAAACTGCTCTAAAAAAACTGTTCTTTAAAAATAAAGACCAGGCTGGTAACTGATACATTACAATGGTCTCGACTGTTTAATACTCCCATGAGAGTTATTTACAAGTGTTAAGAGCATTTGCGTGATGAGCCATCACCTAATAATGCCCTCGGACAGCAGAAGTCCCCCAGTCTGTGCCAGCAGCAGCCGCATAGCATGACAGTTTTCACAGCTGGAAGTGGCCTCAACAGAACACAGTATAGCAGCTCCCTGAAGCCCAAGGTGGGAGTATCCTGAAAGCAGGCCTGTTTGTGCCCTACTTTTCAAATACTTCAATATTGACCTGCTCCATACTGGATATTGCCAAATAATTCATTAACCATATTCATTTAAAAGGAAATGTAATCCATATTTTCTGGTTCCCTTACACTTCAATCACCAACAATATGTTATTTTGCAATAACTACTAAGATGCCCAAATGTTTCTGGAGTCATTTTTTTTTTTCACAAGGGCAGGAAGCTGCATTTGAACAAGAGTAATCACCAAAAGTCTTAAGTTCACAACTTCAAAATTCAAACCCCTAAGGTTTAATTTGCAAATGTGCCCAATCCTCGTTCTGGAAAGGTTCCACAGAGCAGTAATAACAAGGAACTGACCAAGTATTCATACATGAACATCTGGAAAAGGGGGGTGGAGGTGGAAGGAGAGGAGAGGACAGTGACCAATGTGGGCACTGTACGGAAGCCAGGCCGGGGCAGGGTCCCTTGACAAAGACAGGAGACAGAATGTCCTGGGAGTCCTGATGTTCTTGTTGTAGAGTCAGCAAAGGAAGCAGCCAGAAGAACATACCAGGTGCCCTGAGGGAATCCAAGGTTGGAAATGAAGCCAGACAGATGCATAGTTTACATAACACTGAAAACTTGCAGCTGGGCCCTGAGGCTCTCATTTGTCCAAATGTTAAGGCTTCTACTTCTGGGAAGCTATGGCAGGATCCTAGTCTGGGATATAGGTGAAAAAAGTATAGAAAGCTAATTTCTCACATTAGATTAAATAATAACTTTGGAGGAGACCTCTAAAGTGTAACATCATATTGTGTTTATTTTGATTTCAATTTAGAAATGATTAAGGATGTGTTCAGTTGTAAAAAAATATTGCCAAGTGGAAATAAAATTTGATTAGCTTGAAAAAAAGTAAATTGCTCTTAAAATTGTTGAAATATAAACAGTCTCTGTCCGTCTCTCTCTCTCTCTCTGCATAATGGAGACTAAAGCAGGTGGGCATTCTCTTGGAGAAAAGTAAAAATTATCTGATTTGTATGTTAAAGAAATCTTGTGCAAGTTAAAGGAGGAATTGCCGAAGCAACAATAAAAAGTACGTGATGGGGTTCCCCTGTGACCTCATGGGCCTCACGGAGACCAAAGCAACACAGGTGAGCATGAAATGATTGTCTCCTAGACAAGTCCCACGTTGGTTGGTATATCTCTGAGTCTCGTATTACTCACATATGTATCTCCGTTAGGTGACGCTCTTAGCTCTTTACCAAGGAAGGATGTGATGTGAGGAAGGGGTAAAGGAGGGCAGGAAAAATGGAAGGCGCAGGGAGGCCTGGGAAGCACGGAGGACAGGAAAAGGGGCTTGAGTGGTCTTTATCCATTTTGTCCCTTCCTCAGTTGAACTGGGGTCTCCAGGGAAGTAGGAGAAGAGAGGTTGTGGAGGAAGCCCACCTGCTGTTGACTGCCTCAGCCCAGAAGTGCCATCCATGGCTTCTGTTCGTAGTCTGTGGGCCAGAACTAGCCACATGCCCCATCGGACCTGCAAAGGAGACTGGGGGGAATGTGGAGTTCACCGACAGCTGGGGAGCCCTGTTTCTGTCATCAGCGTCCACTCACCCCTGCCTGTACTGCTACTTCCTTTGCCTCATTTCTCTGAATTTGCTTCTGACTTGAGTGTTTTCCCTACTGAGAGCGGGATTTGACCTCACGCTCTCAGTGGCTGCAGCTTCCTTGGCCTCGTTTCTTACTAACTCACTGAATTTTGTCTGCTATCTCCCAACAATCCCCAACCCCACAAATGACCAACAATGAGGAGAAGACAGGGAAGGACTTTCCTTCCTGGAAGTCCACCACACATCCACATCAGGCTTAAGCTATAATATGGAGCAAACAGCAGCCTTCCTGTTAGCGTCTCTGCGTCCGTCACACTAACTCTGCGTCAGGTAACACAGAAGAGGAGATGGTTCTCAATTACTTTTTCCATTTTCCTTTTAAAGAAGGGTTTATTCTTACTGGAAGAGAAGTCTGGCCAAAAAGACTCCAGGTGCAACTTAACGGAAGGAAGGATGGCGCCTCTCAGGAGGGTGTGCGGGAATGTGCAGGTGTGAGAGCAGATAAGCATGTGCCACATGTTCTGAGTGGGCCTTGCTCCTGGAAGGTGAGCTGCCATGTTGTACAGGGCATGGCCCCTTCCATGTTGTCCAGCGTTGTGAACAGAATTAGAAATCAGTAAGAAAAATATCGCAGCCTGTCACTCTAACCTCCGCCACACAAATGCCCTGCTGCTCCCTAAGCTATGGTAATGCTAAGTGGGGCCACCCTGGAGGAGCAGAGGTAAGAAGAAGGATGGGGCTCTGTGCTTCCCCCTTCTAAGAGTTAGAAGCTCTTGTGCTTCTAACAAGCGCTGGGCGGCCAGGGGAAGTGGTGAGTAACCCAGAGGGGAAGCCTGAGTGTTCGGAGAGTCTTCCACCACCAAATGCCAGATGTGCAACACAGCGAGCCAGATGCATAGATGGAGTTTGGTGAGCAAGATGTTTATTAGAGGTAAACACCTGAGCCAGGAAGAGGGCCGAGGCAGGAGCAGGAGGAGAAGTCAGACAAAAGCCCAACTCCCGGCCCAGAGGGAGCTCTCTGGTGAACGCTGCCATTCAGAAGTGTCCCAAAACAAATGTCTGGGACTTTATGTTCCTGAAATAAATGGACAGGTCTTGTTCAGTTACCAGATGCAGACTGCTCCGGGCTGGTCATGATTCCCTGCAGCTGAGGCAGCCCATAAAGAAGGTGACAGTGGGAGGCTGCTGCTGATTGGACTTCCCAGCACTAGTCACCATAGCCTTCCTCGGAGAGGGGTCTTGGTGGTGCAATTCCCTGTCTACCACCCTGAGGGTGAGTCCAAACCAAGGAGAGGGGAGAAAGAGGAGAACATTCAGATGTGCCAATGGGACAAGGAATGAAGAAGCTGGAGCCACCTAGAGTGTGAGGTCAAATCCCACTCTCACTAGGGAAGACACTCAAGTCAGAAGCAAACTCAGAGACCAAGGGGAACGGCAGGTCAGGAGCCAGAGGGTGCATGGTGACCACGGTCAAATGCAGCAAGTCAAGAGTCACAGCCGTGAGAGGCTCACAGCTGAAGCAGAGAGCCAGTTTACTACTAACAGCCATTGCTTCATTCAGCAAGGAAGCACTTTTGGATCACCTGCTCTGTGCCCAGCACTGTGCCAAGTGGTGAGAAGTGAGACGTGAGTAAGTGAGGTCAAGGCTACCATCTGCTGAGCAGACACCTCACAGAAGGGCCGCAGTCACATGCATTCCTTCTTTGTGGGCGCAGCTTTCATGCACAGTGGGACCCTTGGTCATGCTTAATTGATTCAGTGTTCAAACTCCACCCAAGCTGATGCAATGCCAATTTCCTAGTCTGGAATTTGTAAATTGTAGTGGAAACATTCCTGGATGGAGAGTGTCAGAACAGGGAGAGGTTAGTGGTAGAGCCCCAGTGGGAAGGTCCCTGCATACCCCATTGCATTGTTTTAATATCAAAAAATGAAAATAACTCATGTGCCCATTAATGAGAGATTAATGAAATAACTGACCATGCAGCTACTTAATACAACACAGGTAGCCATTAAAACAATGGTGGAAAGCTCTATTTCTGTGCTCAGAATGTAACCACACCAGATTGTTTGAAAAAGCAGCATTTAAATGTGTTCAACTGAAAAGATCCAAGGCCCACGAAACAACCGTTTATCTCTGGGGGACAGTGGTTAAGCATGTCTTTCATTTTCTCCTTAAAATCTTTTCTTATCTTCTGAATCATCTCCAACAAATATATGACTATTTTTATAAAGGCATCATAATTTCACTTGTAGAGGAGAAAAAGGAAGCTCAATGATGCGTCCATCAGACCCTTCTGGCCTTCAGCTTTATGTGGCTCAGGGCCCCTGGCTACTTGCTCCCTTCCAGCCTCACTGGAATGACCAATTTCATGGACTCTCCGGCAACCTGGCAGAGCTCACCTCCTGCTGCAGTTCTAGACTCTTGGCTTAGGCCCAACTTCCTCAGTGCTGATGAGCCATGGAACCACTCGGTGCCTGGACAAGTGCAACCCACAATGGGTAGGTAAAGGAGCTGGACAGTTAATTTAGGAGTTATTGAAAAAAGGGAGGCAAAATTTAAATTCTCCTCCCGTTCTCTGTGAGACTGAGCAATCAGCTGTTTGAGCAATCAGCTGAGTTTGAGATTGCCTTGGTGATACACCACCGTGTTGACTCTCCAACCACCCTTTCTCAATTCTTCCCTCCTCCCCTTCCCTGGGATTGCCCTCCCTAGTCAGGCACTGTCACCTAAGCTCCTGCCTTGGGCTCTGCTCTGGGGAAGCCAGGCTAAGAGTGTTTCCTAGGTTAGGCCAAAAGGTTTCAGGGTCAAAATTCCCCATACAGCAAAACAACCAGCCATGTGCAAAATATCGGGGCTCAAGATTTCTGCTGTGTGGAAAGAAACTCCCTACCCCAAACCCCCACCTCTTACCCTTCCTACTTTCCCCCAATGCATGCAAATTTGCCCTAATCCCTGGGGCCTTTCACTCCAACCAAGAAAAAAAGCACTTACGTCATTTTCCCCCCCACAACTCAGAATACTGGAATTATGAAATATGTTTGTGTTTTTTCTTTTAAGGTGCAAAACTTGGAAGATAAGAGCAAGAAATGTTTCCATCCCTTTAACCATCCATGCAGAAACTTGCTCTCATCATTCAATCAAACGTGCAGCCTCTGGACACCAGAAGAGCGCTTTCGCATGTCCTTTAAAATAAAGGATTCCTGGGGGCATGGCAGGACCCAGCCAAATGAAAACTGAAGTCTACAAATGGTGCAGTTTACCCTTCCCAATACATTGTTACCAGACCAATGTGATGCACCAACAGAGCCTCTTGCAATGGGGCTTGTTTTTATGTGTCACCATAAGACAGCAATTGCTTTGCGCCTAAAAATACGATGATGTCGCTGAATCACCTGCTAGAGATCCTGCAATGTTTTCCCTCTTTAAGATACTGAACGCAGTTCCTTCTGAAAAGGGGAGTTGTTGGGGTAAGAGTCCCTGGCACAGGACTAGGACCCCTATTTGCAAAAGACAGCAAGATCAGCCCTTAAATGTTCACAGTTTTTCCAGTCCCAGAACACTACCAGATTCCATGACTCTTTGGGGAACTTGGGGGTTCTTTAGCACTGATCGCTACCCTCAGCCAAAAGGTGAGGAAGCCATAATCTAGGAATGAACTGAGACCCAAGGGACAGTGGGCAGGATTTATCAGGACTGCCTAAACCTTAAGCTCTGTTATCTCCTTGTCTCCTCTGCCTTCTTCCCAATCTTCTAACATTATAGAAACAGAAGCCTCCCACAAGGAATCTGGCATGAGGCTCAGAGGAAATAATAGATCAAGAGACCTCTGCTGTGTCCAACTGCAGGCAGCCATTGTGTGGAGCAGAGGCCGAGACCAGCGTCCAGGTGGCTGCCCGTCTATGCTCCTCTCCCATGTGTGGTCGCCTTCTGCAGTCACAGCTCCTGTCAGGGGCCTGTGAGCAGGGCCTGTCCTTTGAAAGGACATGTTCTCCAAACAGGTAAGAGAAATAAAACAAGAGTGAGGCAGGTCTTAGAATGTGTCTGATCTCCCAGACTCACAGTCTAATGTGAACGACAAGATCGAGCCACTTGAAAGAAAAGCTCAAAGCAATTGAAACTTAAATATACTATGATTCATATCAATTATTATTATTCCTATGATTATTAAGCACCAGGTCTGATGAAGATTCCTATCAGTGCAGACGTGCAAGTTCACATATCTCCTCCTCCTGCCCCTCATCCCAGCCCCCAGTGTGCAAGTTGCTCAGAACATTCAGATATAAGCATGTCCCTCAGCTGAGAGACGACTGTCCCTAAAACAACTAGGACAGATTCTATGGTTCCCACATGAGGTGTCAACGTTCCTCTCATGACTTTATTTTTTAAAGTCTCAATCTCAATATTTTAATTTATTTTCCATTTGGTTTCTGTAAGTCTTTCCTGGTTGTGAAATGTTAGGGTGGTCAGTTTATGTTTCACTAACTTCCCTTGAGCCTATCAAGATTTTTAGTTTGCTTAGGGCATGTGGACCAGGGCCAAACCCTTAAATGTCAGCTGTGCTTTCTAGCAAAAGCTGAGGGGAATGCTCTGTGTGGTGAGGAAGGCAGGAAGAGGGAGAGACTGAAGCTGAAACACAAGCAGCAGCAGGTCTTCCCAGAAGTGGCAGAATTAGCCAAGGGACACATTAGGAAACAGGGCTACCCGGAACACTGTGTTTTTAACCCCATGAGGAGGATGCACAGCCTCAGAATTGTCACCTCTGAATGAGAATGTGCTGCAAGAATTGAGAGGTCAGGGATAAGTTCCAATTTCTTAGAGGATCAAGTTAGGGAATTCTAAAGGAAACAAGTCTGGTAAATACAATAAATACAATTCCAGGAAAAAACTCCAATGTCTGTTCCATCTGTGTCTGGGCTGACTGGAATACCATGAAGCCAATTGGCAAAATGTGTTATTTCCCCTGGCCAGAGACATCGCATCTCTAGAAATCTAAATTCACCTTGACTTTCCTCCCACTTTCCTAAGTTGTTTTTGTTATTGGTTTTTTGTTTTTCTTCTACTCAGATTTTCTTCCTAACTACTTCAAATCTTGAACACATATTCAAAAAGAAAAATTGTAGATTCTGTGAGCCTGGAAGACAGTGGCTTCGGGATGTGAAGAGAGCAAGTTTCATCGGACTTCGTCTCATGAAAGCCTTGTTGGATTTCCCTGGATCCTTCCTTCCACTGCCAGAAATGTCTCAGGGGTAACACTGATGAGGGGAGGAGCGCTGTACGTAGATCAATCTCCTTTGCTTCTAGAAATTAAGAATTAAATGTGTTTCCTTTTCATTTTACTCCTAGTCCTGGAGTTGATCTATTGATCATCTATTGATCTAGAAGGGTAGAGCCTTCGAGAGAGTGCAGACTGACACTGAAGTTAGCTTTCACATTCCCCTGCTGGTAAAATCTTCACATGCTCCTTTCAAGAGAAACCCCAGAGTCACATTCATCCCAGAATGAACGATTTTCTGAAAACTCTAAGCTGGTCATGTGGGCTACTAAACCATTGTAAGACACATGCCCACCATCTAACAGAAATCCAAATTGAAGGCCAGTGAGAGGTTAGGGCCCCAAAGATGAGGGATCGTTCAGAGAAGTGAGATGAAGGGAAAATGAAGTCTCGGTTCTGTGTGGGCAATGTGGTCTTTATTCCACGTGGGTGCAGGTGGGGTGAAATTAGAAAGGAATTCCACAGATGGGTTATGGTGGCTGGGGATTTAAAGGGTCAGAGGGGCAGGGATTGGTACATTCATTATTTCCTAGGTGGGACATGCACTCCATTCTTCCTGGGAGGGTCAGTACATTTGACCCTGTCAGCCAGTTGAAGAATAGAGGAGTTACAAGAATTTTAACATTTTCTCCTTTTAGTTCATTTATGCATGGATTAGTTTGTTTTCTTGGACATTTGGGTATGTGATCTCTTGACTTGTTTTAATCAGCCATTTGTGGGCTTTTGGCCTTATGCACGAGGAAAGCAGTGATGGGAGGGAGATGGGGAGTGGGCTGGAGACACTAAGAAATGGCAGCGAGGCTCAGAGTGAAATCTTGGCTGCTTGACACTGGGCTAGGATGATTTTTGAAAACCATTGCACGCTGTTTTGCACATTGACAGAGGAGCATCAATGTACAGGATACATGAGGTTTTCTTCAAGGTCATTTATCACAGTGGAGCTGCCATCCCTGTAGTGCCTACATAGAGCTTTGTACAGAAGATATCCCAAGAATGTCTATTGACTAACTTTACATGAATTCCTGAAAGTTGTGTGTGAATTCAATTTTCATAAGTTGAATTATACTTTAAGAAAACATATGGGGTGCACATTTAAAGGAATACTGCATTGGATCATTTTGTGAAATGAATACACCTTCTGATTTAGCCATTCTGCAAGCAGAATTGGGTTTATCAGGTATCCTAAAAACCTCACATGAAGATTTTCTCTTCCTCACCTGCAGTATGAGGGAGTTACACTCTTGGGTTGATCTTGGATATTTCTTCCAGTGCTAAAATTCTGACGTTTTAAAATCTTCCTCCAATTAACATTACATTTTGCAAGTTGAGAGATTAGGCCACTTTTTCTGCTTTGAGGGATAGGGGAAGAAAAATAATTGTTTATTCAACCCTCATAGGTTCTTAGAACAGACCCCCATAACAAAAGACAGATTAACAAGAGAAAAGCAGAAATTTATCAACATGTACGTTTGTATGTATGTGGGAGACACCCAAGAAATGAGTAATTCTCAAAAAGGTGGTTTGGAATTCCAGCTTCCACAGCATCTTCAACAAAGAACAGTAAATTTTTAGAGAAACTACAAAACAAAGAAAAAAACTTTGGTTCTCTAGGGGTGGCAATTTGTGGAAAGCAAATAAATGGCAGATAAGGGCTAGAAAATCTGTCCCACAGATGCCTCTGGGACCATGTCCAGGACCGCAGGGTCTAAAGTAGCCTTCAGTAGTTAATCTTTGTTCTCCCTGGTACGGAGGGAGGAAGGATACCTTTGTCTTTACAAAATCTACTTTCTGCTTTTCAGCACATAGAGGGAGGGCAGCGAGCCTTCCTACACATGCTTCTTGTTAATTGCCTTCAGCTCAACAATCCTCCTTCATGCTTTAGGGAGCCATATCCTGGTCTCCTATACAGGGGCAGGGAGGAAAGGTAAGAGTGATTCTTCTCAAGATTTGTCTTCTTTTAATTTATCCCCAACCAATCCCTTATTGCAATTATATTATCCTGAAATAACAAATATTTGTATCAAGTCAGATCCAAGTCTGACTTCAGAGCTCTACTATGAATTCAACATGTTTGTTTTTAGATATTTACTTCTAGACTACAAAATAACTAAGCTCTGCTGGATTGGAATGGGAATAATTAAGCATCCTTCCTCCCTGTGGGGATGGACTGTTAGAGACATGATGTATCTTTTTTTTTTTAAATTGGGGGTTCATAGAGGGTACAAGAAACCAGGTTAAACTGATTGCATTTGTTAGGTAAAGCCCCTCTTACAATCATGTCTTGCCCCCAAGAGGTTTGACACACACCTCACCCCCTCCCTCCTTCCCTCTCTCTGTTCTTCCTTTCTCCCACCCCCCTCCCTCCTCTCTCTCTCTCTGCTCTCCCCTTCCCCCACCCCCCACCATGTACTAGGTCATTAATTGTCCTTATATCAAAATTGAATACATAGGATTCATGCTTCTCCATTCTTGTGATGCTTTACTAAGAATAATGTGTTCCATCAGGTTAATACAAAGGATGCATTAACCTGATGTAACTTCCATCCAGGTTAATACAAAGGATGTAAAGTCTCCATCTTTTTTAATGGCTGAATAGTATTCCAGTGTACATATACCACAGCTTGTTAATCCATTCCTGGGTTGATGGGCATTTAGGCTGTTGCTGCACTTTGGCGATTGTAAATTGAACTGCGATAAACAGTCTAGTCCAACGTCCTTATGATAAAAGGATTTTTTCCTTTCTGGGTAGATGCCCAGTAATGGGATTGCAGGATCAAATGGGAGGTCTAGCTTGAGTTCTTTGCAGGTTCTCCAAACTTCCTTCCAAAAAGGTTATATTAGTTTGCAGTCCCACCAGCAGTGTAAAAGTGTTCCTTTCCCTCCACATCCATACCAGCATCTGCAGTTTTGAGATTTTGTGATGTGGGCCATTGACATGATATATTTTTAACAGCAACACCTCACAATTAAGGCACTCAGTACGTGTGTATGTTTTCCCACATGGAAAAAAAAAATAAGAACATGCTTTTTTTGTTTTTAGTTATATAACTAACAGCATTCGAATGTGCTGATGGTCATTCAGCAAACCCTCTCTTAGACCAAGTACCACACATACTTTTGTAAAATCAAAGAGTATGTAGATTCCTCCATTAACTAAAACACTGCCAAGACAAAAAGTTCTTGATGACTCTCATTTAAAGAAACATAAGAGACGTTAATAGAAACAGGTTGATTCTTAAAAATAATTCAAGCAGTTCAGAAAGTCACCACAAATTCCACTACTTAGGTACAGTGATTCTTAAAATGTGGTGGCCGGTGTTACAGCCATTTCTCTCTGTGCAGAGAAGAATGGATGGAAGGAGAGCTAGAGGAATGGATAGATGGAAGGACAGAAGGAAGGAAAAAAATTCACACTATATATTTTCTGGGCTTTTTCAATTTGTTTTAAAATATTTTCTAATTTTAAAATAGTTTTAGATGATTTACAGTAAAGTTTCAAAGATAGTACAGAAGTTTCTCTTGTATCTAATACCCTTTTCTCCTATTGTTAATATTTCACATTAGTATATTGTCAAACTAATGAATAAATATTAATATTATTTTTTACAAATAAAACTCATATTTTATTTGAATTTCTCTAATTTCTACCTGATGTCCTCTTTATGATCCAGGATCCCACCCAGGATGCAGGGCCACATTAAGCCATCGTGTCTCCCTCAGCCTCCCTGGACTGTGACAGCATCTGAAACTTGTTTTTATAGCCTTGACAGTTTTGAGCAGTACAGGTCAGGGTGCTTTGTGGATTGGCCCTCCGTTTGTCTTGATGTTGTTCTCATGATTACATTGGGGTTCTAGGCTCTAGGGAGGAAGGCCACAGTGGTAAAGTGTCATTCTTATCACATCGTGTCAGGGTATGCGCGATCAACACCACTTAGCCCCATGCTAAGCTTGACCACAGGGCTGAGTCAGTGTCTGCCAGGCTTCTCCGCTCTTTTCTCTCCCTTTTCATACTGTATTCTTTGGATAGAAGTACTGTATGCAGCCTGTACTTATGGGACAAGGAGTTACACTTTGCCTACTTGAGAGGGGCAGCATCTACATAAATGATTTGGAATGCTTTTGTACAGAGTTGCCTATTCTTACGTATTTATTTACTCAACAATTTATTTGCATCAGTATGGACTCAAGAATGTTTTATTCTTTGGGTTATAATCCAATATGATGGTATCTACTTTGTTGCTCAAGTTGTTTCAGCTTTGGCCCCTGGGAGCTCTTTCTGTTGGCGCCTGAGTCCCTCTGGCATGTACTCACTATTTTGTTTGCACACTCCTTCACTTTCTGGCCCCACAACATGCTCCAGGCTTGTCTTGTACCTCCCTGTTCCTGCCCTAGAAGCAGCCTTTGTCTCCCTTTATTGTAGAAGGGTGTTTAGAATCCCAGATCTGAGTTCTGGTATCCTCATTACAGCCCAAACTTGAAGCCCAGGTCCTCTGTGCAGGTATCAAAAAGGGCAGGTCTTCCCTTGTGGATTCTGAGGGTCTCTCCAGACCAGAGGTTTGAAGATGAGGGTGGCCCCTCAGTAAAGCTTTCCTTCAGCCCCACTGACCAGGGGCTCTGTGGCTACTGACCTGTCTCTAGGGACATTCCTACTTCTCCCCGGGCCACCTACATCCTACGTCTTACTGCACTGATCAGAGAGGTTTTTTTTAGACAGACTTTTCTAACAGCATAACGTTGCCCATCAGGGAAATGTTTCCAAAGATCCTACAGGGTAGGTTTAATTTTCACTTTTTTTCCTGTATGCTTTAGGGTTTGTGGTCCAAATTTGTAAACTTCCCTTTATTTCACCGAAGATAAGGGGTTTTATTGCTTTCTGTTTATGAGGGCGGGTGGTGGTGGTGTCTTTTGCTAGATTTTTTTTTTCAGTGAGTTTTGAGACGAGAGGACTAAAAGTGCTTACTCGTTTATGTTTATCTAAAACATCTGATGATTTCTTAAGTGTTTCTTTTCTGAACCATTTCCCAAAAGGATGAAGCCAAATATTTCAAACACTGGTTGTGTCTGCATTTATCAGCTATTCAATGCAAGAAACTGTCAATGTACTCAAAAGCTTCCAAAGAATAGTATCAGAATTCCTCAGCCTGAATTTCAAAGGCTAGCTTTCTTTTCCAATATCACACCCGCTACTTCCTCTGTGCAGCCATCACTCCTGAAGCCTGGGTTTTCTTTCTTTCACAGGCGGGCTCCTCATAGCTCCTGTACTTCTGTGCCCATAGTACCAGGTGAGCTAATATATAAGGAGCCCGAAAAAAAGGTACAGTGATTTCACTTTTTAATTATTTCAAATATTTCACTTCATAAAAGTGAACTAAACAGGAAAAAAAAGGTTATTGTAAAGATCACTGCAAAATTGTTTCTGTTTAGCTGCAAATTCTGTGATTCTTGGATCGAAAACTTTGATGATCATTAAACCAGACATTGGTAGGGACGCATCCTGCCTGCTCTGCACAAGCAAATTGTATCCCTAGATTTTTAATTTTCCTGGCTGTTAATCTGCAGGGAACTCTCATGAATAAGTCTGCATTCTGTATACATTAATAAATCCTTTATTGAGATACTTTCATCTTCACAGAGGCAGCCCACGGAATATAATAAATCATTTCATTTTTATTTGGTAATGCAATCTTTGTTGAGCAATGAATCCTTTGTGCCTAAGTCAAAAGTTTACCAAGTAAAATAGAAATGTCTTAATAGTACACTCTTGTATCGCTGTGGCATAAACAAACTTTGAAGTTTCACATTAAAAACTTCGTTCTGCTTTATATAGTGGCACTGAAAAGTAACAAAGGGATCTATCTATACAGCAAATAAGCTTTAGGAATACATTTTAAGGCTTGCAGAATAACTGAACAAAAGATGAAAAAAAATTTTTTTTGAGATAGAGTTTCACTTACTAACCCTTGATAGAGTGCTGTGCTGTCACAGCTCACAGCAACCTCCAAATCCTTGGGCTTAGGCAAGTCTCTTGCCTCAGCCTCCCAAGTAGCTGGAATTACAGGCGCCCGCCACGACGCCTAGCTATTTTTTGTTGTTGTTGTAATTTGGCGGGGGCTGGGTTTGAACCCACTACCCTCGGTATATGGGGCCGGCGCCCTACTCACTGAGCCACAGGTGCTGCCCAAAAGATGGAATTTTTATGGAATTTTTTTTATTAGGGTTGATAAAATCTGGCACGCAAGTGCAAGGTCAAAACATGTGACATTTAGACCTGAGATATGGCTTAGAGAGTAAGTACTGCTGTTTTACGGGCCAAAGACAAGCTCTAGGCCTAAGCAGTGAAGAACCTGGAACTTTCTAGCTCACAGATCACAACTGCCACATTTTTCTCATCCCATCTCAAAAGAACAGCCCCCCATGATTACAGCGACAGTTCTTAGGAATGACTAAAGCGATTTTTCCTGTTTATACACCCTCTTGGGTCGTATCATCCTGCACATTTCAAGGATGGCACTGGATAACTATGTGGGATGCTAGCAGCTCCTTGGCCATTGGTGGAGCACTGTTGGCCTGAACCTGCGCGTGTGCGTCCCATGTGGGTGTTCCCCACCCGCAGCTTTGACACAAACCAGCACGACATGTTTCCAATCTGCCTCTATGAGATCATGAACGCAGCCTGGGAGTCTGGGCTTTGTTTTTTGTTTGTCTTGTTTTTTTAAATCAGTTGTCTTTCAGCTTCAAATCTTCCATTCTACACCCTGCTCTATAATCTGGAACTAGGCCTCTGCAAGCTACATTTCCAGGGGTCCACTGTCAGCTGGACCCCAGTTATACTAGGCCAAAGAGACTGGAGGGTGGGAGAAGGAATTTCTTCCTACTCTTTTCTGTTTTTATCAAAGTCAGTTGAGTGACAATTGGCTTCTTTGGGCTTGCCCAGAAAAGGCCACCATGCTCCTTTAGAGACACTGGCAGTGGCACCTCCCTGAGTCTGAGACTGAACATGAGAACCTCAGGGCCCCACCCTTGGGTGCCTAGACCTAATTTTCTTTCCTACAACTACCATTTCTGAGTTACTCTGATATTTCTGAGTTACTCTGAGGTTCCTCTTCACAGTTTCAGGCCTCCTCTACCAACTGCCTGTACTAAATCCCATCTTCTTGAAATATCTAGTGTGGTTACTGTTTTCCTGGCTGGACTCTGACTCTGAGAGTGACAGAAGTGTTCAAAGGACAAGACTAGGAAATCACCTTCTCCAGAACTCTCAGAGTCCAAATAAACATTTGATTTGTTATTTCTTTTAAAATAATGTAATCTAAAATTTATGCTTAAATTCATGCAGAGTAAAACTTAGTCTGTGTGATGGAGTGCACGGATCTTGACAAATGCAGAGAGATATGGCTGTGCTTCCACAACCCTAACACAGAACAGTCTGCTGACCTCTACTTCCCTCCCACTGCCCTCTGCAGTCCTCCCTTCCGCTACACTCAACCTTTATAACCAGTGTTCTGTTGTTCATTCCTACAGATTTGTCCTGTCCGGAATATCATAGAAATGGAATCATGCAGTATGCAGTCTTCCGGGTTTGGCATATTGCAATTAGCAAAAATGCATTTGGGATTCCTCTATGTTGTTGCATAAAAATCACTTAATTTTAATATCAGCACAGTTTAGACCTGCTCTGTTGATGCCCTTGAATGCCTGTATTCATTTTCTATTGCTGCATAACAAATTGCCATAAATTTAGAGGCTTAAAACAACTCCCATTTATAACCGCAGTTTCCATGGGCCTGGAGTCCATCCTCTGTTCAGGGTCTCAGCACCCTCTTCTCAGCCCTCTGATTGTTGGCAGAAATCAGTTTCTTGCAGCTCCAGGACATGCCCCTGTTTTCTCCTAGCTGTTGGCTGATGGTCTCCCTCAGCTCCTCAGCTCTCTCAAGCCACAGCTTCCTGCACGTGGTTCCCTCCTCAACCAGGCAATTTGCTTCTCCAAGGCTAGCACAAGGAGTGTTTCCCTTGCTTCAAATCTCTCTCTTCAGTGAATGTGCAAGGCTAGCACAAGGAGTGTTTCCCTTGCTTCAAATCTCTCTTCAGTGAATGTCTGGATCCTCTTTTAAAGGGATCGCCTGATTAGACAAGATCCACCTGGGATAATGTCCACCTTGGTTAATTCAAAGTCAGCTGACCAGGAACCTTAGTGACATCTGCAAAATGTAGATGCAATTCACCTTTGCCAACCCAGTCACCGAAGTGAAAGGGAGGTGTATTATTCAGTGTTTGTACAACAGGAAGCAGGGATCTTTGGGACTATCTTGAAAATTCTACCTACTACAATGCTCTATTTCAGTGATTTTGAAAGGGTGTGCCGTGAGAGGATCGTAGGTGTGCCTCAAAAATCTTTAAAAGATCATTAATTACCTGCTTCTTCCCTCAATGCTTAGATAACAACATTGAGGCCCACAGGATATGCAACAGTAACACCACTGATTAGTGGCAGAGAGCCAATACCACAAAGTCATTTCAGCTCTCTGGGCCTTGCTTTCCTCATTTGGAAAGGTAGGGATTTAATGTAGAAACTATTCAGGTGTTCTGGCTCTAACAGTGACAGAGGCAAGTGGGATGGCTCTGCCATGAGGAACTGGACAGGTCACTGCAGGGCAAGCACAACAGCTCAACTTCAATCTTATTCTCATATTGTCATACTAAGGACAATTTTTAATGGCTTCAGGAAAGTTTTAACACCATTGGTTTCGTCTAACCTCATCTTACAGATGAGAAAACCGAGGTTCTTTCTTATTCTGCATGTCCAGTTCTGGGAGGTGAGATGAAAGTCCTGATGAGGTGCAGAGCTGAACCATCGAGGACAGCCACTACTGTGCTGCTAGTGTCCTTTTATTTATTTTTTTTTTGAGACAGAGTCTTTCTATGTCACCCTCGGTAGAGGGTCATGGTGTCATAGCTCATAGCAACCTCCAACTCTTTGAGCTTAAGCGATTCTCTTGCCTCAGCCTCCCAAGTAGTTGGGACTACAGGCCCGCCACAACGCCCGGCTATTTTTTTATTGCGGTTGTCATTATTGTTTTAGCTGGCCCGGGCTGGGTTCAAACCTGCCACCCTTGGTGCATATGGCTGGCGCTGTAACCACTGTGCCACGGGCACTGATCCGTTAGTGTCCTTTTAAACAGCACATGCCTTATTGGTTTAGCAAACGGAGTCATCTCGGGTCCTTTTGCCTTACAAAGTACTCTCACTCTAGCATGCACACTTCTCTTTGAGCTTTTTGACCCCTTTTTCTCGTCTGCCATGGCTGGGCCAAGCTAAGTGACTCAGGCTCTAATTTTCTAGGAATTACCCTTGCTGCATGATCGCACTGTCCTCTGAGTGTAAACCTCTGTCATTGTTAGAGAGTGCTTACGTGTATGTGTACACATAAACAAACCTTCCTCCAACTTTCCTTCTTCCCCCCGACTCAGAATCCTCAGGATCCAGGCCCACATACAGCCTCTCTGCTCCTGTAGGTTGTTTGGCAAGGTGTCACAGCTGAAGTTAAGTCTTGGGCCTGCTCCTCAGTGCTGTCTTTCAGCTGCAGCAGTCTTTGTATACTGCCAAAGAGGCCCTCTGGCCTTGTATCCAGCCTTAACTGGTGATGAGTCACCCTCAGCATTTCTTTAACACCATGACTGCCTGGAACATCCACTTCCATGCTTTTTAGAATTACTACTTCCTTTGGACTTCTCAAATGCCTGAGACATTGTCCCTACCACAGCACTCCCAATACCCTGTCCCAGTTCACCACCAGTGAAAATTTCAACGATTGCAACAATTTACATTGCTATAGCATGCAAGTGGTGATCCATGCTCCACCTACCGCCAGCAAGAGTCCTCCATCACCAGCCCACCAGTGGTGATCAGTCCAAAATGTCATTTTAGAATCTGCTTCCTGAGGCCATTGTTGGCAGTAATGACTTTGCCGTGCTTTCCTGAAAAACAGACTGAGATGGAGATGTGTGTGCACATTTACTGTCCTGTACCATTGTGGTCAACGCCTGCGAGGGCCGGAGGGAAGTAGGACGAGGCAGAGGGAGGCGTTAAATTGCTATGCAGTCATGACAAAGGCCTCAGCTCATCCCAGGGGCAGCATGGAGTTGCTGTGACAGCCTTTCAGGGATGTCCTGCCTTACCCAAGGGGGCTGGGCTTTTAGTACTTGGATGTAGGATGTCCTTCAAGAGGAGCCATGACTAGCGCAGCAGCTTTCTCCAGCTGGTGGCAGTTCTCAGAGAGCCGCTCAGCTCCATGCACCACGGCACCAACGACAGACGCCAACCTTTCTCCTTTGCTTCACCTCGCAATTCACATACACAGCCCGGAATAAATCACTGCGATTACTAAAAACAATTAAATGTAGGGTGTTAGGGGGTGGAGGGCAGGCTTTTGTGTGTGTGTCTAGTAGTACACAGTCAATGTTTTGAAGTCATGTGAAATAGTTCCACAGTTCCCCTCCGGATGATTATGCCACCATCTCATTGCATAGTTCATCTCATTTGCTTTGCTTTCAAGTTTTAGGGGTATGTTTTCAAAAGTTAACTTTCTTACTATGTAAATTTTATTATGTAAAATATTTAGAGGGGTCCAAAACAAGGCACATTCTACAAAGTTTTGCTTCTATCCTCAACCTTCTTGCCTGTTTCCTCTCTCTTGCTAAATGGTGTCCATGAAGTTTGTGTGCAATTTAAAACAGTTGTCTATTGAAATAGTTGTTTACAACAGACAACTATTTTAAATCACACACAGACTTTATGGACATCCTGTATATTTACATGTTTATCCTGCCATTTAAAAACAACACATATAGTCCTTCTCCCTTTTTCTGAGATGACTGAGAGCAAACTGTGGAGTAAGCTTGTAAAAGCTACAAAAATATCTTGCTGGACAACCCGTTAAGTGCAGCTGTCTTAAAAGATGAATTTTTTTTGAGATAGTCTCATGTTGCTCACAGCAACTCAAACTCCTGGGCTTAAGTGACTCTCTTGCCTCAGCCTCCCAAGTAGCTGAGACTACAGGCGCCTGCCACGCCTGGCTAAAAAATAGAAGCTTTAAAAACATTTTGCACCATGTTTGAAAGTTGTAGAAGAGTATAGCTTAATTTCCTTAAGGAAAACTTTTATTCTCTATTAATAAATGTCAGAACCTCACTTTTACTACATTTTTGAATGTTAAAAAGAATGAATTTTTGAAAAGAAGTCTCCCTCTCACCTCAGTCTTATTATAAAAAACACCAAAGTTATTTTCAGGTAAAAACCATTTCCATTAATATAAAGATTGGAATTATGTCAAAAATTTATAAACTAAAAAAATTGACTCGACCCTCATGTTTCTCAGATCTACTAGAATGTGTTCTTAGAGACTTTTCCTTGAATCCTCCATTTTCCTGTTTCCATCTATACTAATCATCCTTTAGGTCTGCCGCAAAGCTATGGTTAAGACAGCATCCGACAACTCCCCTTCATCTGTCTCCTGTGCTGTGTCTATCGTAGATCCCACATCTTTCTTTTATAAATGTGTCCCCTTATTTTGGTGGTGCACATCCGTCAGTAGCTTCTTAAGAGAGTGAGAAATACATTTTTTCAGACTTTGCCTATATGGAAACGTATTTAATATCACCATACACATGCCTGGAAATGTGGCTAGCATAGAATACTCCTGGGCTGAAAATTTTCATTTCAGAATTTTGAGGTCATGTCTCCTTCTTTTTTGCTTTGAAATGCTGAGTCCTGATCTTCTGTATGTGACTTGTTTTTATCCCTCTCGCCCCACAGACTTTTGTCTCACCTTGGTGCTATGGTCTGAATTTCTCCAAAATTCATAAACTGAAACCTAATCCCAGAAGCAATAGTATTATGAAGTGGATCTTTTAGGAAATAATTATCTAATTTACTATTCAAGAGGATGGAGCCCCGTTGAATGCAATCCATGCTCTTATAAAAGAGGTCTGAGGGAGCTTCTTTATCCCTCTACCATGTGAGGACAATGAGGTGTCTTCTGGGAAGAATGAGCTTCACTAGATACCAAGTGTGCTGGTGCCTTGATCTTGGACTTGCCAGCCTCCAGAGCTGTGAGAAATAAATTTGTGTAATTTGTTTGAGAGCTATCCAGTCATTGGTATTTTGTTATAGCTGTGAAAATAGACCAAGGTACTTGGTATAGGTCTTTTATTCATTTGTTGTTGGGTGCTTTGATGGACTCTTCAATATGGGAACTCAAGTGCTTTATTATCTAAGTCATCTAAAACAATTGGGGGATCAATTTTCTTCCCTACATTTTTTTCCCCCTCTTCTCCCTTGAACTTTCACTGGTCAAATACTAGATTACCAGGAGTGATCCTCTAATCTTACCTTTCTTTTCCATCTCTTTGTCTTTTTATTTTATTTTTTGGGAGTCCTTTCAAATTTACCTTCAAATGTTTCTATTAAGTATTTTTTATACTTAAATTATATCCAAGAACCTCCTTTAGTTTCCCAAACGTTCCTTTTTGCCCTTGTTGTGGGTCTTTTACTTCCCTGGATGTTCTTAGCTTGGGTTCCCTGAAAGCAGAGCTTGTGACAAGACTTACACATGGGTAATTTGGGGGGAATGTGATCCTAGAAAGGTGTGGAGGATATAAACTGAACAGAGAAGGGAGGGAAAAAATATATATTGGGGAGTTGGTTACCGTTACAGGCAATTGGCTCTCAATCTCCTGGGCTTTTCTAAAAAACAATCCTGAAATAATTCTCAGAATTATCTCCTAATGTATAAAAAGGCAGACGTATTTATTCCACCCACAGGTGTCAGGATGGTGCTAATTTTCTCCCACTGTCAAACTGCACATGTAAGAGTACAAGAGGGTCACCACAAAACATCAGCTGGGGTGGAGACACGTGCCCAGGAGGGAGCAGAAGGTTACATAGCTAGAGCCCCAAAGGCAACATCCAGTTGTAGCCAGATGAAGCAAGTCAAGACCAGGAAGAATTAGTTACAGCAGTGGCTTAAGTAAGGGGTGAGCCAAGAGGATTTTGAAGAGGTATGTAAGAAGTATTTGATATACTAGAGATAGCAATGATAATTTTTAATTTTTAAAATGTTATTCCTATTAGTTTATGGTGTTGAGTTTCTACTTTTCATATGAGAAACTGTCCTCAAATATTTGGCTATTTTTGGCTTTCTGCTCATGTGTGAGGCTCTAAAAACCTGATTGCTCAGTATGCATGGGAGAGGCTTTTTGACAGAAAGGCTTTAGTGGAGGATTATATGGATGGTCCAATCAATGGGGAACCTCAAAACATCATTAACTGCAGGTCTTGTCTCATACACTAATTTCTGTAAGGAAGAATAGGTTAGAATCTCCTGCCCAAAGAGAGGATGATCTATAAGTCTCGCTATTAACAATCCAGGAGCTTGGGGCATCCTGGGCCGAGGTGCCACCATTCAGAAGGTATTTTGGGCGAACTCCTGGTTCTCAGTTCAGTATACCTGCCCTCAGCTGTGTATGGGCCTCAGTCTCTCGCAGGAGTGAGAATGACTAAGGTCTGTGGTATGGTGAAGAAGATGTGAGAGTCTGCTTCTATACAGATTTTAGGTAACTCTTTTTTCAACTCATTACCTCTACTTGCCAAAGTCTTTCAGAGCTCTGCGGTGCAAATTCACACGATTTCATAATTATCCCACTAGCTCTCTCGGGTTTGTTCACCTATACACTACTCATTCACAAGGTCTCCATCTGTTATCACTTCTCTGATTCTTTTTAATGTTTTTAGAGGCAGAGTCTTGCTATGTTGCCCAGGCTGAACTCAAACTCCTGGGCTTGAGGGGACACATCTCCTATTCTTTTTGTCCATTTGGGTCCATGCCTTCTACAAATAAAGTCTTTTCTATTACTTTAGTGTGGTTTGAATTAGCACAAACGTGAATGAGTATGTTCAATAATCTATGTTTAACTGGAACTTTCTGCTTTATTACTTTGCGAAGTATCATCAACTTTAAAATTTGTACCCAGTAACTGACTGTGAAGCTCCCGTGAAGACAGTAGGAGGGGCTGACAATAGGGACATTAAGGAACTCACTCCCCCTCCTGCCCACCCGGCTATGGCTCCTGGCTGTCTCTCAGATATGCCCGCATGCCCTTGCCTCTGGGCCCACTCTTTACTACTTCTTTTATGGATTACTCTCGCCCCACAAATTCCCACGATGTCCTCCCTAATTCCCTCTGCTCAAGTATTACTTCATCAGAGATGCCTCGTCCTACCCACTCTATATATCACAACGGCCCGACCCACCCCTTTGGTCTGCTACTCCCTAAGCCTTTTACCAGCTTTATTTTCCTCCCCAGTGCTTATCACCTCTGACATATCACATATTTATTGTCTGTTCTGCCTATTTGAATTTATGCTTTAATAGGCACCTTTCTGTTCCCTACTCTATCCCAGCACCTGGGGCAATGCCTGGCCCAAGGCTGATGCTCAGTAGTTACCAAGAAATGAAAAAAGGTGGGAAAGGGAGAGAGAAGAAAGGAAGAACAAAGAAGGAGGGAGGGAATAAGGGAGAAGAGAGGGGAAGGAGAGAGTAGGGAGCGGAAGGAGGAAGGATGCCTGGGAGCTCAGACATCGTATTTGACAGAATACCACGGGAAATAAAATACTTTTGACTGTTTTTTCAGGTTAAAGTATAGTCTACTAAGAAGTTTCTCTAACTTTGGCATATCCTAACCAAACTAACACTGAACTTTCACATAAGTTTCCTCCGCCCACCCCACCCCCCCAAAAAAAAGAGAAAGGGGAGAAAAAAAGAATGTGGCTACTGCCAGGCACTTTGTGTCACTGTGTACAGCTTCATGAGGATAGGGACTTGTTCAGCTGGACAGTGGGCACTTAGTAAACATTACCAAAGACTGAAGACTAGGGCCCTCCCCGAATGCTCTCCTTTGGAAACTCCCTCGAGGACTTTCACACATCTCTGAGCTGGCGGCAATTCTAATCATCATAGGCTGACTTTCCTGTTGCATCAACAAAATGAGGCGTTAGAGTCAGATTAACTTTATTAAGAAAAAATAAAGTGACTTCTCTTACATTCCAGAGTTCTTAGAGTAAAATTCACAAATACCACAAATCTACAGTAATGTTTCAAAGAGAACACTTGGGGAAGGAGAACATCTGGTTTAACTGGAAAAGGAACCTCACTCATAGTTCACAAGACCAAATTTTAAAAATGTAGTTTGACAGAACAGGACTTAAGAAAACATTACTTTAACTTTGACTTTGGGATGGAATTGTCAGGTGTAGCCCGAAGGTTTTTTGTGTTTAAAATCAACTAGATGTCTGCTGAAATTATCTTTCATCATATGGGCAAGAAAGGGCAAGATGCAAGGTCTGTATAAAAAAGAATTTAAAATTTCTCAGTATGAATTTTAGAAAAAGATTGTCACTTCCCACTCCAAATACACAACAGGCTGAGACACATTACTCTTGATTTGTGAAATAAATGAGTTTCAGAATAATTTAGTAAAGTTTCTGAATTTTAAGCACATGAGTATAAAATAAATTGACATTAACAGCTGCTTAACAGTGATAAAATATAGTTTTATTTACTTTGTTGAGTCAGAGGGTTGTAAGAAAAATTATTGCTAAGTAGATATGAAGCAAACAGAAAGGTGCTTTAGAAGTCCAGTTACCTTAGAGTTTATTTAAACTAAGAGAAAAGGGTCACAATGTTTTCATGCAATACATACTTGGTTTTTTTAAATAACAATTGTGTGTAACAAATAGCAGAATGAATTAAGGAAAGCTGTACTTGTGATCTATATAAAACACCAACATTTAGGGTTGTACATAATTAAAGAAATATCTCAAACACTTTTTGAAATACTGTAGAAGCCAATACATACAGGCATGCCTTAGGTGGCCATAGGAATGCAGTTTAGAAAAGAAAAAAAAAAAACCACACACACACAGGAACTACTCAACGTCTTTAAAATCACTGAGCAAGAAAAGCGACATTGAACTTCCATACTGATTTTACATAATTTCTATACAGTACCTTGACTTTAATCCAAGAGCAAAAGTTAAGACTCTCCTTCTCTATTTTTGGTAAACAACTGCATGGTAA
>CAUYPK010146327.1:0-22173 GCA_963574355.1 Loris lydekkerianus | reverse complement strand
TTTATATCCTGAAACATTACTGTATTTTTTGATGACTTCTAGGAGTCTTGTGGTTGAGTCTTTGGGATTCTCTAAGTATAAGATCATGTCGTCAGCAAAGAGGGAGAGTTTGACCTCTTCTGCTCCCATTTGGATTCCCTTTATTTATTTATTTTTTTTAGAGACAGGGTCTTGCTCTTTGCTAGGCTGGTCTTGAACTGTGAGCTCAAGGAGTGCACTCACCTCACCTCACCTCTCACAGTGCTAGGATTACAGGCATGAGCCATCACACTAGGCCTTAGTGTATGTTCTATATCCTCCTCTCCTTTACCATCTCCTCTCATCCTTCCTGGATTTCCCCAGCATCTCACACCTACCTGCCACTTCCTCTTCTGGGCACAACACCATACATCTCTCCACTGTGTGGTGTCTCAAGTGCCATCCTGTACTCCCTGTGGTACCCCAAGAACTAAATGCACTTCTGTTTAACAGAGTCATCCTCCTTATAAAGCAACTGGAGTTTTAAAGAGCACCCCCACCCCAAACTACTCCGCTTGCACACACACACGAGTTCAAGGTTTTTTTTATGTTATAAAAATTTTACTGTAGTCTTTTCTCCTTAACAGTATCCAGATATTTTAGAATTAATATCTTCGACTTTTTTCTAATGCATGTCAGTCCATCTCATTCTTCTTTTTTTTTTTTTTTTAGAGACAGAGCCTCAAGCTGTTGCCCTGGGTAAAGTGCTATGACATCACAGCTCACAGCAACCTCCAACTCCTGGGCTTAAGCGATTCTCTTGCCTCAGCCTCCCAAGTAGCTGGGACTATAAGCACCTGCCACAATGCCCAGCTATATTTTGGTTGTATTAATAGTTATCATTGTTGTTTGGCAGGCCTGGGCTGGATTCGAACCCACCAGCTCTGGAGTATGTAGCTGGTGCCTTAGCCGCTTGAGCTACAGGCACCGAGCCCATCTCATTCATTTTTAATGGAGGGTTCTCCTTTAGAATGTTGGTTATAAATTTCTTCAACCACAAACATTGCTGTAATGAATAGGGATGTATGAACAAAAGTAATGAGAACACTTGCTCTGCCACTTATTGAAACATCTTAATAATAGAACAACCAAAATGGTGGGCACCATTGGGAGAACGAAGTAATACAAATGGGAAATCTACATATCAGGATCTCCCACATCACAGAAGTGGCATTTCGGATAGAAGGACAAAGAGAGGATGATTCAACAAATACTGCAAAGACAACTCTGTCTCACATCCATGCGTCCCAAAATAAAACTTTACATCAAAAGCTTGAAACACAAAACGAACCAGAAAAAATTTAAATTATGATAAATGTGACTTTGCAGTGGGGAAGGTCTTTGGAAATCTGACACCAAAAGTGGAGAAAGATTTCACCATAGATCTCTTTGACAACACAGAAGCTTTAATACTTAGTAACCCCCAAAGCCTCATATACAAAATTATAAGACTGGAGGGAAATCACAAACTCAAGGGAAAAACTTTGCACCACCTGGGAGAGGGCATATGTAAATAGCTTTAAAACTTAATCAGAAAAGGGTAGCACCCAACAGAACAAAGACCTTGATAGACTTATCCCAGTTAAAAAATAGCAATGCCTGAGATACATATAAAAAAATGTGCAAACTTGATAATTATCAAATAATGCAAATCAAAGAAATTTAATGCCATTATTTTTTGTGTATCAGAAAGTCAAAGATTGAAAGAACCATAACCAGCCATCCAGCTGGTCGGAATAGAAGCTGCACGGTCTTTCTGGAAGGGAGAGGAGCTGGGCCACTCAGATTAAAAAAGCCCTTTAGTCATTTTTCTTGTTTCCTTATATTTTTTCCCAACTTTCTATAGTAAATGTGGATTCTGGATTCCTGTCCCTTCCCAATATTCCCCAGGTCCCGGCCTGCCCATCACTTTAGCCATTCATGGCTCAGATCAGCGACTTCTCTACATGACCTGAGGCCTTGCTGTTATTTCTGTGACACTCTGCAGGAAGCTCCCAAACAGCCTCTTGCACACCCCTAACCACACTCATTTCATGAAGCGACAATCAAGGCTGGTCTGGGTCCTCCCGTCCCTGAGCCTGTGCCACTCTTCCCTGTCCTCACCCCATATGGTGCCCACCTGGTGCCTTCTGACTCTGCACCTGGGCAAGAATTGTGCCCCACATCAGTGCCTGCTGGGGACAGGCAGGCCACTCAAATCAGACACCTCTCAATATCCAGGTAGGTGCTAGTGGACCCCAGCTGTACTCTAAGAGTAAATTAGTGAAGAAAGGAGAAAAAATATCAAAAGCAAGGAAACCTGCTAAGAAAGAAAATGAGGGGGATGAGGGAAGGAGTATTATGGAAAGCACTAATAATTCACAATCAAAAATAAGTTAACTTGGACAGTGTGTGTTTGAGTGGGACAGCATGAAAGAGGGGAGTGGCGTGACTTGGGGACAGCAGCAGGGCTGACTCCCTTCCTGTGGCTCTGTGGAGATGACTATGGAAAGGGCAGAGGCTGGCAGGACTGACAGTCAAGATGGAAGGGAAGGTAAGACTTGCCTGCCCAGGTCTGGAGGGTCTCAGAACACCTGCCTAGGCCTGCTGACATCCCAAGGGGGCAGTGACAGGTAGTCCTGCTGCTTCAGGGCTTTGAAGAGCTGGATGGCTGGCACCTGGGCCATGGCCTGGCCTGGGGGCTTCTTGACCTGAAAAGCCTGGTCTAGATCCATGACCTCAGGGCAGGGGCCCGGGGAAGAGGGCTTACTCCGGGGTGAGAGAGACCCAGACCCCAGGCCAGGGAGGAAGCAATAGTCCCCCACCTGCTGCAGGACGAGGAGCCCCTCAGGGTGTGGGGATGCCAGCTCCTGTGGGCTCAGCACAGGGCTACTGGCCACAGTAGGGGCAGGACTGCCCAGAGGGGACTTGGGGGCCTGGCCCATGGGTGGAGGGAGCTCCACATAGCCTTCAAAGCCTGGTTGCATGGGAGCTGGTGCTCCAGGGGACCCACTGGCCAGCCCAGGACAGAAGCTGGGGTTCTGGTCTGAGCAGTGGCACAGGGGAGGAGCCAGAGAGATAGATGGGGTTCCTGAGTTAGGGGTGAATAACAGGTCTGCAGAAAGGACATAACCAGAGGCCACAACAGCATCCTCAGGGTCCCCAGAACCTGTGGTCAGAGCCACTTGGCTGTCCTTTGGGCCCTGTTCATCTACCCCTGGCCCAGGCACAGGAGGGGTGGGGCCACCTCCAGGCTCTAGGAAGGGACTCCCCTCAGCCCCTGGGCTGGGTTTCTGCTCCACACCCATGACCTGGCCCTGCCCCTCCACCTGGGCCAGTGGGACCAGTTGCACCTGTCCCCCAGCAGGCAGACACAAGTATTCCAGGGACCCTGAGGGTGGCAGCTGCTGGCTCAGCCCCGTTTGTGGGGGTACAGTCTGGCCCCTTATATCAGGAAGGGAGTGGCTGCGGGGTGGCCCTAGGTAGGGACCATTGAAGTCGAAATTGGAAAGCTGGCTCTCAGGTCTGCTGGAGGGAGCAGGCAGGCCTGGCAGGGTGCTGTGGGGCTGCTCTGTGGGACCATCCAAGGCAGCCACAGCCGATCCCAATGGCGGATCACAGACACCTTTAGGGTCCTCTGTGGTGAGAGGTAACACCTCGCTGTCCTGGAAACCTACAAGGAACGCCCTGTGGGGAGAATGTGAGCAGAGATATTAGAACCACCTGGCAGATGATTTAGCCCATACACAGGGTCAGATGAGGTGGAGACAGTTCTCTGGGATGCCAGAACCACCAAGGGCGCAGAGGGAGCACCTGATCCGGGCACAGGCCCCAGGGGAGCTGGCGCCAGGGAGAAGAACACTGGACACTGATTCAAACTCTCCCTGGGTCACACACTCTGTGCTTGGGTCAAGGTCTTCCTCTGCCAGGCTGGTGCCCTCTGCCCCCAACCTTAGAGGCCACCCACCGTCAGTGCCAGGTTTATGGGCCACCCTGTGAGTTGTTCACAGTTTTCTTCTTTCTACCCACAGTGCCACCAATTCTCCCCAAGGAGATGGGGGTGAGCTGCCTACACAGGGACAAGGCCCTGAGGCATTACACCCCCAGCCACCCCATGAGGGCTCTGCAGCGTAGCACTTCCCTTTGCTCTAGTCTCCTGCCTGTGGTCAACTCCCTTATCTGTCCCTCCATAACCTGGGAAGAGGAAGTTCTTCCTGATATCCACCTGGAGTGCTTCCTGCTTTAGTGCAAACCAGCCTCTTTGTATCTCTTCACAGTGGACCACAGAGGCCTATGGCACTTGAGCCCCTGATATACACAACAGGCCAGCCCCATATGTTCCCTAGAGGTCGGACGCGACTGAGGAGTCTAGACACTCACCTCTCCAGTTCAGGGAAGTGGCTGCCCAATGGTCTGTGGTTGGGGGGACTTGTGCTGGTGAAAGCTGACATGCTGTGTGGAAGCCACATGCCCCCACTCCCGCCCTGGAAGAGCAGAGACATTTGCATGTATGGGTGAGGGGGGCCTTAGAGGTGGGGGTGGAGGGCAGAGGGCAGACTCAGGGAGCCCCTGGACAGGGGAAGATTCTTCACATTGTCAGAAATGGCTATTGTTGAGTTCTCTACTCTGGGTGTCCTGGCCTCCACGCTCACTCTATCCCTTCTCCACACCAGCCCCGGGGCCCCTCCGTAGGCACAGCTGGCACTGCCTGCCTGACCAGGTCTTGCACCACCCCTGAGTCAGTGCCCACTTTGTGGTCATCTCAGCCCCCCCAAGGTCCCTCCAGCATCAGGTCCACTCTCTCAGCTGCCTTCAAGAAGTGTCCTATCTTCACCTTCAAGGTGCCCTGGGCCTGCAGCCACCTGTCACGAACTGGACGGCTTCAAAACTCAGCTAAGATGTCCTGTTCTTGGGGAGCTGTTTTGCCTCAGGACACCCACCGATCCCAGTAGTAGTGACACCCTCATCCAGCCCACACTGCCCTGAGGCATCTACGCTCACTCTCTCCAGCAGGCTGGAGCTTCAGGCAGGCAGGGCCAGGCTTGTATAGCTCCAGGTGCCCTGAGTAGCCCAAGGAGCAACTTCCTGGTCTGGCCCCACTCTCAGAGCTGATAAGGCCCCTCCCCAGTCCTCCTAGTCTCCACCACCCAAAGCCCACAGGGACAGGGATGGGGAGGCAGGAGCAGAGGATCCTCAGCTCCTTTGCAGATTCTACCTGGAACAGTTGGCTCTTGCTGGGGTTGGGGATGGTCTCCTTCCACTTCCTGTTCAACCTGAAGACAACGGGAGGTGACAGCCATCAGAAACCTCAGGGCCAGCTGCTCCCATGCTCATATGCATGGGATGCTGAGACCCAGGAGGTGGGTGGGAGAGGAGGGACTGGAAGGAGTTGAGCTGGGAGCCCTGGTGGTCCTGGACGTCCTGAATCCCACCCCTTATCCCACAGAGTCCCCTTACCTGGACCCATAGATGCCACAGAAGCGGAGGGCCAGGAGCACCAAGAGGGTGACGCAGACTAGAGTGAGGGCCAGGACCCAGGTGGGCAGCACTTCAGTAGCCAAAAAGGACAAGGAGCGTTAGTGTACAGGAGGGAAAAGGTTGGAGGCTCAGGAGGTGGATCGGGGTGGGGTGGGGTTGGCCCAGCACCCCCGCCCCAAATATCCTGCTGTGTGCACAGGGCTCTGAAAGCTAACTACCTTGGGGGGCTCAGAGGGGCTCAGAGGGAAACAGAGGCTAGACACCTGCTAAGAGAAGAGGGCATTGGGCTGAGCGCCCTATAATGTTTAAAGTTCAGGGCAAGACACAGGAGAGTTATATCCTTTCCAGTTGCAGAAGGTGTTATGGGGAAGGCAAAGAGCACAGTCAATGACAGTCCCTGAGGACTTCCTGAAGGAGGCCGCATATAAACTGGGCCTCCAGGAACAGGGAGGGTGAGGGGGATGGGAAAAGGCAAGCTATCAGAGGAGCCAGCCAGTGCAAAGGCCCCTCAGGAGTCCCTGACTCTCCCTGCTGCTCTACCCTGGGCCCCTCTTGGCTGGGCCCCTCTAGGACTCCCCTTTTCTCCCCCACCTTGGGCTCATTGGCCCATCCTCCTTCCTGTTTAGTTGCAGCCTCTCCCTGAGCTTCTTCCCCTGCCAAGGCTGGCTGTGGACTTGGAGCTTGTTCCCAACACCTCCTGTATCCTCTCTCTGAAGCCACCCCTTGGATGGACCTTGTCTTGATCTATGTGAGTCCCCTAGTGGTCACTCTGGTAAAAGGTGAGCAGTGAATGTAGCAAGTGCAAGGAGGTGGGGGAAGATTAGGAAATCAGACCCAAACTTTCCCATCTCAAGCCCTAGTCTGCAGCTCTTGAAGCCCCAGTTCATGGTAACACCTGCTAATCAACCACTAGGTAATGGCTGCCACAAAGGTTAATGAAACCGAGGGTCATATCAATAGAGGCCTAAGTCCAAGTTTGAAGGAGGAGGGATGGTGAGGCATGCTGTCTGCTCTCTCAAGTCCTCAACTGAAGTTTGTGCTGCATGCCAGGTGTTGCCTCCCAAAGACTAGTGACACATGGAGGGAAAGAGGCCCAGGCGGAGTGGGCCTGGAGCCTCATCTCAGCCCTGTCTCTGTCTAGCTGAGCTATCCAGGAGACATACCCCACTCCGTTTCCCAGGAGCACGCCTCACTCCACTCGCTCCAGATCCCATTGTAACCATGCCTGGAGGTCTTCACTCTCACCCTGGCGTGGTATTTTGTGGAGGGCTCCAGGGCCGGGAGGGGCATGCTATGGGCATTCAAGAGGATCTCGGTCTTGCTGTCCTGTGGGTGTGCACGTGTCAACAAGTGTGCTGAGACTGATCCCCACCACGCACCATGCCCATGGGCACAGCTGCACACTCCTCCCTCCACAGATTTTCTTTTTCCCATTAGTGCCCAGTGCAGCTGCAGCGCAGTCTGCTCTGGCTTCACCCCCTCACCCCCACCCCATGGAGGGCCCACTGCAGTGCCCAGCCAGGGGTAGGACTCTGGCTGGAACCAGGGTTTCCACCTCTTTCAACATGGCCTTCTGACATAGGAAGACACTAAGGCCCAGAACCCTGAGCAGTTACCTGCTCAGGTGAAAGTCCCACCTTCATCTTTGTTTGTTTATTTATTTATTTACTTTATTTACAGAGTCTCATTCTGTTGCCCAGTGGCCTCAGCCTAGCTCACAGAAACCTCAAACTCCTAGGTTCCAGTGATCTTCCTGCCTCAGCCTTCTGAGTAGCTGAGACTAAAGGCACCCACCACATGTCTACTATTTTTAGTAGAGATGGAGTCTCACTCTTGCTCAGGCTGGTCTTGAACTCCTAAGCTCAGGGAATCCTCCTGCCTCCACCTCCCAGAGTGCTGGGATTACAATGTGAGCCACTGCACCCGGTCCCCACGGACTGCTTTAGACTGTTTAGCCTCCTGGTCTTGTGAAGGGACAGCCTGGACCCACATACTGGCCTCTCCAGGGACGTGGTGCAGGTTGACTGGACTCTGAACCCTGAGGTGGGAGTTCAAGATTCTGGGGCCTGCTCCCAGCTCCACCACTGACCCACTTCCAGCCTGGCCTCAGTTTCCCTGTTTCTGCCCTGGAGTCTGGGGCTGACTCTGTAGTTTCTGCTCTGGGCTCTGCCTTCAGGCCCTGCGGCCTGCCTGGGAGTTGGGGCAGGAGAACGAGCCCTGCACTTGGTCCCACGTGCCTCTGATTCAAATAAGAGGCCTCCGAAGAAACTTGTCTAGGATTTTCCAACTTTTGAAAACCTTCTTCTCAGTCTTCTCTCCCCCCTCCTAGCCCTGACAGTCTATGTTCTCTTGCAATTCAAGTTCAGATGTTAATTTGGGCCAAATCACATCACCTCTTTGAACCTCAGCTACTTCACCAAATGATGAGACAGTGACCTGCTGCTGGCAGGGTTGTGATCACCAGGTCCAGGGGCCACCTCTAACTGGCCACCTGCTGGCAGGTGCCTCCTTGACTGTTTTCTTCCCCTCCCATTGTTCACCCCCTCCCTGCACACAGGCCCTTACCTTCCACGTGGCCAAGTTTTTCGTGTACTGCACCTCAAAGGTGTGGTCTATGTGGTTGTATTGCATTTTCCCTGCTTCCCAGCGAAGGCTGTAGCTGTCTCCGTTCTTGGTCATGTTGATGGTTGGGGGGGCCATCTGGACTGGAGAGAGGGAAAATCTGATGGGTGTTCATAACCCCTACCCTCCAATGGAACATTCCCTGTGTTCCATGCTAGACATCGGAGCTGTTTCCACTGAAACAGACTCTGGGTTGGGCGCATGTTGGGGTCTCCTTGCCCCTCAGTTCGTGATACCATCTGTTCTGTCCTAAGTAAGCATTCCCTTGGGAAATGCTGAGAGACATTTGTTTTGTAATGGGGTGAGCTAAAGTTTTGGTTGCTCCTAGTATTTTCAATAAAAATAAAACCATTTAATTGGTTCTACTCTAGAATATTAACTATGTTCTAGGCACTGTTATGCAGACTACCTCTCCGTGAATTATTTCACTCAATTCTAACCACCCTACAATGGGGGGCACTATTAACCTTCGTGTTTTAGAACTGAGGAAACCGAGTCATAGGATGAGAAAGTAAGCTGCCCAAGGATAGGCCAGTGGAAGCAAAGCTGCAACCGTGGCAGTGGGATGTGACAGTGTTGGCTCTGTCACTCTATCCTGCTGCTTCAGGGTCTCTGAGACCTAACTCTGTCCTGCTGCTGTCCCTCAACACTCGCAGAGGTTAGGGAGATGTCTAAAAACCAGACCAGCTCACAGGTTCTCACCAGTAGAAAATCCCCGGTGCACTGGCGGTGACTGCTTTCAACCACATCCAGCTGCTCTTTCTCCCCAACCAGATGGTGACCAAACAGAAAAGTGAAGCCCCTTGCAGACAGCACCTCTCAGCTGGCCAGCAGACCCACCAGTTGAAAGAGGCCAAGGGAAAAGAGAGCAAAAACTGACGTGGAGTCAGAAGTTCTGGATTCTAGCCTCGATTTGCCTACTAATAGCTGTGCAACTTTATGTCAGTCACTCAACCACTCTGAGCTTCAGTCTACTCATGGGGGGGGGGAATCCTTATAACCTTGATTTCTTCAAAGGGCTTTTATAAAAATAACACTAATGCCTGTAACTCATTGTGGTCTCCTATGTGGCAGGCATTATACTGGGTCCTTTATAAATTGTGTGCACTTGAACCATGGGAATTCCTTTTGCCAGTGAGGTTGGCCGAGAGAGTAAATGGTGGATTCAAGCCCAGGTGACTGAGACAAACTGGCTGCTGCTCTTGACATAACACTAAAGACTAAATGGAAGAAAGAACTTGATCATCACAAAAGAATTTAGGAAGTTCCACTATACTGGGGTCCTTGCTGCATAACAAGGAGGGACGTAAGCTGGTAAGGATCACCAAGGAACCCGCATACACACCAGCCCCAGTTAAAACATAAATCGTGATCAAGTATGTTGAAGGCTGAGAATATCAGTCAGAGGAGAATGTGGGAAAACAGAAAGAGAGAAATCCAATCAGGGAAAGCTTCAGTGGGGGGCCAGGAGTATAGCTTGGGGACCTGTTTCCAGGGGTTATGCGTTGTATCTTCATTCACATCTGTGACCATTGTCACTTATATCGTTGTTCCCTGAGAACTTCCAAACAAGATGGGAATTACTTTTGTTCACATTTGGCCACTGGACTGCAGTTCTTTGAAAGGGACAGGCATGAAGCCTGGACCATATAGCACCCTGGATTTTTTCAGGTTATATAGCAAAATAGGGCTATCCTAGACCATCGGCACAGGAGGCTGGGGAAACTCACTGTGATCTGAGCTCTTTATAAATTTCTCTTCCTTCCTTGGCCGAACAGAGACGGTGTACTGGCCATGGGTTGCAGGGCTGGGCACGGGGATCTGGCATCGGTGTCTGATGTAGAGGCCGCTGAGCTCCTCTGTCAGTACTGGAGAGCACTCCTCCTCCCTGAGGAACACAGCTGGGCTGAGGGCAGGGAGGAGAGAGGGATCCCAGGAGGAAGGGAGGAGACCTCAGGGTGGACTGTGGCTTCTTCTTGGGTTCCAGGGACAAGAGGAGGCCTGGAGACAGCAAGGCCAAGAGGAGAGGTGGGGATGGGGGAAGAACATGCTCACCCTGCATCCGGACTGGGTGTGTAGAAGAGTCCAAAGGAGACTGAGCCGGCCACCTCCATCCTCACCTCCCAGGAGCATCTGAGCCCAGTGGCCCCGTCAAAGAAGCACTGCAGGTTCTGGGGCTGGGCCTGGTCCCCTGGTGGGAAGACAGTCCTTTATTCTCTCCTCTGTTCCCCCATCCCACAGCTCTCAGCAGGGGCCCACCATGGGGAGCACTGCACAAAGGTCATGGACTTTGGAGTCCACAGACCAGGGGTGAAACTTCAGCCTGAACCTGCCAGCTGTAAGCAGCAGCCCAGAGGGGAAAATCCAAGCACCTGCTTGGCCTCTGCCCTCGGGGGAGGATGGAGGCCAAGTGTCTGAGTTTCAGTGTTCAGGGAATTGAACAGAATAATGTTAGTGAGCCCTGCACATACACGGTACCCATTAAAATGTAGCTATTGATGCTGCTATTGTTATTATTATTTTAATTGTCATTAGAGAGGGTGCTGGAAAAAAGATACCGAGTCTGTTCGTGTAGTGGAAAGGGGATGGCCCAGGGATGTGATTCTACAGACAGCCCCAGCATATCTGGGGAGTCCACAGTTGGCCTCTTGCTGTCCCAGGAACTCCCACTGTGCCCATTTCCCCTTGGGGCACTTCCGGGACCCCAGTCCCATTACCTGGCTGTGAGTCCCAGCACACCTCTGGGCTCCACTCACTGGGCCGTCCAGAGAAGCCCGAGCCTGGAGCCAGACAGCTACGCACTCGGGCCACATAAGTGCTACTGGGCATGAGGTGACTAGGCCCCAGAAGGACTTGGGAGGCATTGGAGCGGAGGGTGAGGGCGTCCTGTTGGGAGAGGGCAGGTGCTAGAGGAGGCGTGCTGGCTGGTCCCTTAGGGCTCAGGCAGAGGTGGCTGTTGTTCCTACCTCCCAGGGGTCCTGAAGCCGTCTATAGACAACCTCAAACTCCAGGTCCTCCTGTGACAGCCAGTGGGGCTGGGGACCCCCAAGGGTTACATTCCAGCTCAGCAGGAAGTGTTCTCCAATTTCACGGATCTGGAGGTCCTGGGGTGCCGGGGGCTGCACTGGAGGGGAGAGCAAGTAAAGGGAGGGCACCTGAAGCTGGTGACCAGGTGGTCTTTGGTGTGGCCAACCTGCCCCATCTGCTGAGGGGCCCTGAGAAAGAGCCATCTGCTCTGCTGGCTCCAGCCCTCATCCGTGGCATCCTGGGGTTTGAATGTGAAAGGGATGACAGCTGTGCAGATGGTTGTACACTACAGCACCAGCTCTGTAATACAGACAGGAAACTCTCAGCTCAGCCCCCTGTGTGTGTCCTGAGGCTCTTCCTGTCTGCCCTGCCACCTTGTGGCCTGCTCCCAGCAGAGGTGCTGCACAGTCGGACCAGGTTCCTTCCTCCTGCCCTGGGCCCCTCCTGCTAACTGGGCCAAGGGTGATGCTCCTGCTCTAGGAGCACCGTGGGATTCTGGCCCCAGGCACATCCTTGGTTCCTGCTCTTGTCCCACTGTGGCTCCTGTAAATCCCCTGTAGGTTTATGGGCTCCCATGTCTGCCTCCCCAAAGGCACGAGGAGATGGGTACAGGGGTTGCTGTTGACGCCTCTCCACCCCAGGCCTGAGTGTGGCTGAGAGAGAATCTGGGGCAAGGTGAATGGATGAATGAGTACATGTCGGCAACCTTGGGGGCCTTTCACGAAGTCCTTCCAGCAACGGAGCAAGAGTACTTCTGCTGGGACCTGCTGGGTTGGCCAAGAAGATGCATTTATGAATGACATGGTTCCTGGTTTCCTGAAGTGTTTGTGTCTGATTGCTGAGAGGTGACTTTGAAACACAGAATAGTCACACGAATAGGATACAAATGACCCATGCTGGACACAGAACATGGCACGTTAGAGTAGGTCAGAGGCCCACATACAGCCAGGAAAGATGCCACTCGGGGGTCACTGCATGCCTGCACTGACCCTGTCACCCAGGGGATCCTCCCACACAGCACTCTAGGAAGCTGCCACCAACTGAACAGACTGGGAGTCGAGTGGGGAACCTGGAAATTGATAAAGTGTCGTGTCCCAGATCTCCACACATGGGGGCCTCAGAGACATCAGATGCACATCTGGCCCCTCCCTGGCACCCTCAGCCTCAGTGACTCATCGCCAGTCTGCTTTAGGCTGGACCTGGCTTCCTAGGCAACATGTGCCCCAGGAGCCCAAGTGCCACACTCTACTCCCCATTTGTGAAGTGCTTCTGTTGCCAGCAGAAGCCTTCCCTATTTCTAAGCTGAACGCTCCAATGGGCGAGGCTGGTGGCTGGAGTGTTCACTGCTCTCCTTATATAGGTAGGTGCTCAGTGACAGAACAAGGGAATGAGTGAATTGTGGGTTCGTCCTAACCATGGCTTGTCCCTCCCCCCCGTGTTCCCATTCCCATCCTTCATTTCTCCCCAGAATGCAAACCTGAGCTCACGTTCTGGGCTCTAGCCTCCCTGCCACCCCTCCTCTAGCATGCTCACACCACATCTGATCCTGCCATTCCCCTTCTGTGGCCAAAGGGTGGCCTCTCAACTCCTCTGCATGGTACAGAAGCCCCTCCAAGCTTAGACCCCTGTGAATGTCTCCTGTGTCTTCCTACCACCTGCAGCCCTCCTGATGTCTGTGCTCCCCAGACACAGTGACCAGTATCCTGTACCCTCCCCACCTCCCAGGCTTTGCACAGGCTGTTACCTACCCTGAAGATCTGGGCTAAAAGCTCTTTCTTCCTTCTGTCATGTCTGCTAGGGCCAGGGCTCTCTGCCTGCTACCTGAGGTACACACTGGTGTCAGTAAACTCTCACGCAAAACATCAGGCAGTTCCTGCCTGCAGGCTCTGAGCTCAAACAGAGGGGACTGTCTCATCCATCACACATGTTTGGAAACTGTGCTCCTGATGACCTAACCCATTCCCTTTTTGAGCACCAGGTTCATGAAGCTATGGCAAAAAAAGGCAGGAAGCCAAGGCCTGTTTCCAGGTCTCTTCTGACCCTTACCAAAAGCAGCAGAGTGGTCTGGGGACTAGGACCAGAGGCCTTCACCTTTTATAGCCTCATTATAAGTAATAACTTCCTTGAATCCATGAGTTTGAAGGCTGGTTGTATTTCTTTATAATATAGAATCCAACAAATACTAACTACAAGAAATGATCGTCTACACCCATGCAATGCCATGGACCATTTCATGGACCACTGTGGCCTCTTGGTGCACATGGGGCCAGCTGCTCCGAGTCCAGCATGCAGAAAGCCCTTGGGAAGGCTGACCCTTCACAATCATTACTTTTCAGGGCTTGGACTCTGGGAAAGTGATGTGACCTCCCTGGGCCGCAAAGGCTTCATATGTATAATGGGTTGCTGTAGAAATGAATATGAGACAAGATGAAAGATTTGTAAACTGATCATTTCTATGTGAGTCATCAGAGTGGCTTCTTGAAGGAAAGCATTCAGAGCTGGAACCCATGGCTTGGGAGGAAGTGGGGCAGCTGGGGAGGGGGGTGGGGGTTCCTTTGTCAGGGGCTCCCCACGTGGTACTGGCTCTGATACCTTCATGTAAGGAGATCAGATCTTCATCCCTCAGGCTCCAAGCAAGTGTCCCCCCCTTAAACACTCCCTGGGCCACCCCTGATGCCCACTGTCTAACAGGGACCAAGCCCTGCCGTGCCCCCCCACTCTCACCATGCTGAGCCAGAGTCACCGTGAGCTGGACACCCAGGGGCCGATCTGGCTGGAATGAGTAGTAGTCATTTTCGGCGAGGACGAAGAGCTTGTAGGGAATGATACATCTCCGGGCCACACAGTGGGGATATGGGCATTTTGGCCAGCGCTTGTCCTTACTGAGTTCACAGGACACTGGCTCTGGGAGGGCCCTGTCAAGGGAGAACATGACTTAGCCCAGAGCCCAGAACATGACTTAGCCACTAGCTGAACAAGTGTCCATGGAGTGGTTACCCTGTGCCTGTCTTCATCCAGAATCAGGGCCTGTCAGTGACCAAAACACACACAATCCCCTGTCCATGGCGCTGCCACCCAGGGGGAAGGAGACACACATTAAACAGCTGAATAACATATGTAGTTTGTCAAATGGAGAAAATCTCATGTAGCTACAAGAGACAGGGAAGGGAGTGTGGTCCTGATGGGACGAGGTGCACCTGGGTGTCAGGGACGGCATCCAGGGTGTGTGACACCAGGGCTACACCAGTGACCGAGCCTGGAGTGTCCAGTACAGGGGCAGGAGCAGAGGAGATCGGAGGGCAGGAGGCAGGAGGACCACCAGGTGATGGCGTGACCACCAGCTATAGGAGAGCATGATGCAAGAGGGGTGAGGTCATAGCTGGGACAGATCAAGTGTAAGAGGCTGAGGATTGACCATTAGGGTCAGCAATAGGAGGTCACTGGTGAACTCCACAAGGAAACTGGCTGAAAGGGTGGGGGGTGAAAGCCTGATGTCATGGATTCCAGGCAGGTCCCTGGGAAAGGTGGAGGGTGTCGCTGTCAAGGGACCAGAGAGGCTGGGGCTGCGGGGCTGCAGGGCTGCGGGATTGGGAGCCACCTGGGGGCAGTGTCCCTGTTGGCATGTGTGAGGGTGTGTTTAAAGGGTGACTGGGAAGGATCCCCGCAGAGGGCACTGTTTCTGGCACAGGGAGTAAGGGCACTGGGGTGACAGGGATGTGTGTCCTTAAGCAGCATGACCTGGTGGGACACAAGCCCGGGCCTGAGATAGGAGGTGGGATGGGTGGTCCTCTGCCAGGGAGGGGAAGGCAGGTCCAGGGCCAGGGTGGCAGGCAGCTGTGGATGGGGTGAGAGTGAGGGGCTGGGAGCGTCTCCCCTGGGCAGCAGAAAGCAGTTCACATACAGAGGGAAGGATGAGGTGGGATTGCCGAGAGCAGAGGAAGCTGGATGGCAGTGTCTGCGAGAGCGACAGAGGGCACAGGAGACCTATAAGTGTGGGCCCCCCCACCCCATCCCACCCTGGGCAGCCTCCAAGGAGATGTTGCTGGTCACTTTGGCTTTAGCTCTTTAATCAATTTACTTATGTCCCATTTAGTCGCTCACCAACATCCCAGAGTGATCACTGTCACCTTCCCTGTGTTATGTGCCCTAGAGACCTCAGAGTGAGAAGGGCAGACCCCTCATGTGCCATTCACTACCATGTGGCCAGGGTGCAGGCTTTACCTTCATAGCCTCAGTTTCCTCACCTGTGAAATGGGCCTCCTGGCCCTGCCCTGCTCTGCCTGCCTCACAGTAAGGAGGGGTCCTGTGGGGTCCTTTTGTCAATTGTGATAAAATAACAAAGATTGTCAAGCTACGTTATCAGAGAAGCCCCATGCAGAAACCTGAGGGCAGAGGGCAGTGCCTGTCCTGGCTGCTCGGCATGGCAGGCTGTCTAGTCCCTCCCAAGGCAGACCCGAGATGTCCCTCTCTATACTGCGGCCCCAGGCCAAGGACAGCGGACATGACAGCCCTGTGTCCCACTTCCTGCACTGTCACTGAGTGTCACTGCAGCATCACTCACTCATCCACCCGGCGATAGAGGGTCATGTTGACAAGCCGCTGTGAGTCCTGGGTGTCTGCCCAGCTGCAGGTGATGTGGCTGGTGTAATCATTATAGCAGCTCAGGGTCTGCAGCGGGATGGTTTCTGATGGGGAGAGGCAGGAGAGGGTCACCACACTTCCCACCAGGGTTCGTTGTCACCGCTCCTCCCAGCTCTTCCTGGGCATACAGCCCTGAGGAGGGGTCTCCCTCGTTCCTATATGAGCATCTGGTGGCCAGGAAGAGGTTCCTTGGGGCCCTAGGTGGGGGCAGCGCCTGTCTGGGGTCCCACCTATGGACCCTCCTCTCCTGAGGGAAACACAGTGCTGAAACTGGCTCTCAGCCCCCTGCCTGGGCCCCTGCTATGTGTTGCCACCTCCCACCCCTCTCTCCCTGGGTCAGAGACATGCGTTAGGCTCTGACCCCGCACTTTTGACACACTAAGCAGCCTAGGAGTAGGCACAGACCCTCCCCAAGGTTCAATGTGCAGTGCCCTCCCCTGGGCCCTTCCGCCTGACTTCTGGGTCTCAGCCTCGGGGCCTGGTGTTTGAAGAAGGGAATGTGATGCCCACGTTTGCCCCTAAAGCTGGTTCTCTGTGGGCTCTGGGAGGCGTCACTGTGCCCTGCGAGCTCAGGACCTTCCCCAGCAGGGCCCAGCAGGGCCTCTAGGCACAAGGAGGGTGCTAGGACTGAAGCAGGGGCAGAACCCCAAGCCCAGGACCCTGCAGGACAAAGGTATAGAGGTAAGCCCCAAGAGACTGCCCAGGAGCAGATGGGCTGCTGGGAAGGAGGGAAAGGAAAAGGGCAGAGCTGCCACCCTGAAGGCCAGAACCCGGATGGCTACAGTAAGAGATGCGGAAAGAGCAGCCAGACTGCCTGGGCTGGGGGTTCTAGACCAGGAAAGGATGGGCAGGGACATGTAGGAGGAGGGATTGGGAGGGCCTCAGGGCAGACCGAGAGAGGGGTGGAGGGAGGAAAGGGGGCAGGGGGGGAAGGCTGTGTCCTGGGGGATGCAGGGGTGGCAGTCCCCCAGGGCCCAGCACTGAGGAGAGAGCAGGGACTCACCTGCCTGTGCCAGACTGGATGCCCAGTACAGGGCCAGCAGAGCTGTTGGGAATAGCCCTGAGGTCAGCACCATCTCCCTGGTCAGCTCTGGACAAGCAGGTGGGTAGAATTGTGGGCAGGGTCGGGGTCCTCAGTGCTCCAGAAGCTTGTGTTCCTGCCCATCAGGAGCCCAGCCGAGACCCAAGTCATAGGCTCTCCCTCCCGGGCTCTGTCTCCTCTAGGTTTACAGAAAGAGATGTCACCTGGAGCTGATCCTCCTCCTCATAGTCCTGGAGATGCACCCCAAGGTTTAAGGGGAATCCACAGTGGTGGCTTGACACCTAGGGACGGTTTCACATTCTGGAACCTCAATCCCCTTGGGCATAATGGTTGGGACATGAGTTTTATGGCCTTAGGGGCAGTGGGTGTCCATTTGGTTATCAATACCTACCACTAGGCCTGCCCCTGAGCGGACAGCTGAGAGAGAGCCTGGAATTTGTCCCCATGGCATGCTGATCCACATCCACTTTGGTGTGTGTGTGATCACACCGCCACGCATGCACTTGCAGCTCTCTGGAGCACAGGGAGCCCCCCCACCATCCCTCAATAACCCCCCACCCCACCCCATTTATTGTCACTCCTCCTCCAACACCCTCTGCAGGCAGTTCCTTTTTCTCTGCTGGGGCTGGGGATTTCCTTATTTTCATTTTGTCAGTTTGGGAAGTACCCAGGAGAGTACAAGAGAAGACTATGGCTCCCTTTCTTCTGTAAGATTGTTTGAAGTATCATTTACGATATATACACAGGGCTCGGCGCCTGTGGCTCAAGCAGCTAAGGTGCCAGCCACATACACCCGAGCTGGTGGGTTCGAATCCAGCCCAGGCCCATCAAACAACAATGACAACGACAACCAGCTACTTGAGAGGATGAGGCAAGAGAATCACTTAAGCCCAGGAGTTGGAGGTTGCTGTGAGCTAAGATGCCACGGCACTCTACCCAGGGTGACAGCTTGAGGCTGTGTCTCAAAAAAAAAAAAAAAAAGATAAACACACAGGTGTGTACACACACTTAAAATAGCCCCATGGGCATGCTGGCCAGAAGCAAAGTCTATTTTACCCAAGAAGGGGCTATAGGAGGCAGGAGGAACCCAGAATCAATGGGAAGTGGTGGAATATTCAAGTAAAAGTGCTGAGATAATTGAATAACTACATAAGAAATATCAGTCTCAATCTCCATCTCATGCTATTCGCCAAATATCAAGTTAAAAATTTAAATTTAAAATGTTAAATCACATTAAACTCACAAACCATAGAGTGAATACCTTTGAGCTATTTAAGCCTAAAAGCAGTGGAAGAAATCGGGGAGCCAAAGACTGACAGATGGAAGCACAGAAAAGCAAAATCTTTAGTATTTTATAAAATTTACTGAATTATAAACCAAAGGGCAAAGTGCAAAAAAATAAAAATAGTTTGCACCAATGTATTAATCCATTAGGCAACTATGAGGAAATACCATAGACTGGAGAGTTTATAAACAAGAGACATTTATCTCCCACAGTTCTGAAGGCTGGGAAGTTCAAGATCAAGGTGCTGGTAGATTTAGTATCTGGTGGGGGCCTGTTTCTCATAGACTATAAGCTCACATGGGGGAGGGGAGCTCTCTGGGCCCTTTCAGAGGTGCCAATCACTCCCCACCAAGGCCCTCCAGATATCCTCATGTTGGGGATTAAGTTTCAACATGTGAATTTTAGGAGAATACAAAGTAATCAAAATGACAAACATAGCAATCAGAATGACAAAAGACAAGTTAGTGTCTTTCAATGTAAAATGTTAAAACAACTTAATGTCAGCAAAGAAAATCAACACAATATTCACATACACAGAGAGAATTCATGCTGGAGGCTAACACTGAGGTGAAGGCAGAGACTCACCTGCCCAGTGCCAGACTCCTCAGAGGGCCATACAGATGCTGATACATCTACGTAGAAGTTACCATGAGAAACCCCACTGTAAATATGAAGAGAAGGGAGGAGGGGTGCTCAGTGACTGGTCCATAATTACACAGCTGGTAAGGAACCAGCTTGCCCATCTAGACCGTACCCTTAACCACGATGTGCTTGTATTCAGTCACCAGTATCACCAGTCTGTCTATTCAGGCTCGTACTGACCCAGCAGACACTTCTGCAGACAAGCACCGAGATAGCACAAATAAAACTCTAAAACATCTAAATCGGCATCCTTGGGGACATTTGAGACGTCACAGCCATTTAGGAGGAGAGACTGCTGTGTAAAAAAACAGTTCTTGGAATTTGAAGATCTGGGATCCATAATTTTAAAAAAATCTCAATAACGGGCCATATTAGTGTGAATGAACTTCACGTTTGGAAAAGGTAGATATTAAAGAAAGAGCAAATAGGCATGGAGATGAAAAGTGTGAGAGAGAAGTTAAGACTTAGGACGGAGATCCAAGAATTCCAACAATCAGAAGCAGAGGGCGAAGAGAACTGAGGGCATGTAGAGCAGACAGTGCCAGTGACTTAGTTGTCCCCGTTCTCCTTGCCACAAAAGCCGAGGCTTAACTGTGCTTATTGCAGCACAGGGCAACAGGTTGTATTTTTTATACTCTCCTGCTGCTTCATCTGGTCTAGTGACTAAATGTTGTCCGAGAAGATGTGAGTGGAAGCATTGTTCACGTCTTCCCAAAAAGCCTGTTAAAAAGTAGTGAACTCAGATGGGAGGGATCCACTTTCACCCTTTTGCTTTTCCTCCTTCTTCCAGTCTGCAACTTGGAAGTGATAGCTGGAGCTCCAGTAGCCGTTTTGGGCCATAGGATTATCTTGAGGGTGGAAGGCACAAGCAAGGCTGAAACAGCAGAGAGGAAGCTGGATTCCTATTGTCACTCTGGAGCGACTCCACCAGCCTGAGACCACCCACCTCTGGACATCCTTTATGTGAGGGGAAAAAAGAAGCTTCTATGTTGTTAAGTCACTGTTGTTTGGAGATTTTCCATGTGCAACCAAACAGATACAATTGGAAATAGAAGAAAACTTCACAGGGCTTTCAAGGAGTGGACAGCAGTCCACTAAATGAAGAATAAGTTTCCTTTAAAAAACATTTTTAAAAAATAGTAAGGAAGGCTTTATTCATGGGGGGCTACTGTAAGAGGCTTTATAGGAGGGGATAGAGATTGGGTTTTACTCTCAAGATTGCTTTTTTAATAATGCCATACCAAATTCACACTGCTAAACTTTCAGTCTTCCAAGAATAAAAGGGTAATCCCAGAAAACCTTCCAGAAGAAAACAAACACACAGGTTACTTTCAATAGAACAAGGGTCAGGTTGGCAAGAGATTTCTTACCAGTGATCCTGAACACTAAGTAGAGGTCAAAGAAAAAAAAAAAAAGTACCAAGGGAAAAATATGTGTAAACTTAGAATCACAAAATGCCAAGTTTCCTTTGACATTCAAGGGCAACAAAAATTTTTGGATTTGTAAAGACAAAAGTTTTTCAGATCCTTTCTGGAAAATAAAAATTACTCTAGGATAGATCTCAGGGAAAAAAAAAAAAAACTCCAAGAAGGAAAGATAGGATACAATACTAAAGTAAAGAAACTATTTGTAGGTCAATAAAGAAGACGGTTACTGCATAAAGTAAAAATAAATAAATACGTGATAACAATATTGAACTAAAACTCAGATGATTTCAATTGTGGGAGTTGGTGGTGAGGTTGGGGTGGAGAGTGAAGGAGAAATGAAAACTTGCTAAGGATCTTGTCTTATTAAAGTGTGCTAATTAAATCCAAATGCTGGTAGAAAATATCTGTGAAATACATATGTTAAAAACGTAAGGATTAAAACTCCTTCAGGATGGTGCTCGCTTCGGCAGCACATGTACTAAAATTGAAACAATACAGAGAAGATTAGCATGGCCCCTGTGCAAGGATGACACGCAAATTTGTGAAGCATTCCATATTTTTATAAAATACAGTGACTACCTGAAAAAAAAAAAATTCAGGATGAGGAAGTGAGCAAGGAGACAGAAGGATGACAGAGAAGGAGGAAGGAGGAAGGAGAGAGAAAAGGGGAGGGAGAAAAGAGAAGACAAAAACCAAACACCTTCACACTCAAGATAAACACACATACACAAATTCCCAAGAATTTGGGAATTCCCAGAAATTTAATAATAGAAATAAAACCTGGGGGGATAAAAGCGCAACACAAATTCACCCCAAACAAAAACAATCCCATAGCACAATCTGACAAAGACTTCTAAAAGAAGAATGCAGCCTGGCCAGCTGGAGCGTATCCATATATGAAAGGTGACACCTTAAGAAATCTATTTATGATTAAAAGGAATTGATGAACAGATTTAAAGGGGGGGGGAAGGATAAGTTTATCTTGACAGAGGCTCCTAAATATTTAATAATCACAAGTCATTCCTGATTAAATGAGCAAACCCTGATAAACAAAGAGTTGGAGGAAACGGAGAGCAACGTCAGAATTAAAGAAGAAAGTTCGTGCCTTCCTGTTAAAGGCGCAAGGAGGAGGAGGCTCTCACTATTGTCTAAACTCAATGCTATCGGAACAAAAATCTCAAAAGATGTATGATGGGCTCGATAAACTGATTCTTAATTACAATAAACCAAAGATAAAAGACTTGCTCTATTAGCTGGAAAAATGATAAGAAGCAAAATGGTAGATGAAAGAAAAAACAAAATACTGAGGAGAGGATGGACTGCAACATTCCTAAAGAACAATGTTGAGACAGATGATTATTATTTTATTGTTTTTTCTTTTCTTTTTTTTTTGCAGTTTTTTGGCTGGGCCTGGGTATGAACCTGCCACCTCCAGCATATGGGGCCGGCGCCCTACTCCTTTGAGCCACAGGCGCTGCCCTGGATGATTATTATTTTAAAAAGTTAGGTTGTTACTTTATATATTCCTCACCCCTCCAATATCTAAATGGATTAAACATCTAAAAGTCAAAATCAAAATAATAGAAGTATTAATATTAAAAATATTTCTGTAAATATTAACCATAAAGTAAAAAACAAGGAGAGATTTGACTTCATAATCAAAACCTTTTTACTTGCCACAAGATGCCTTAAATATGGCAAAGGAAAAAAGTAAGTGATAATCTGGGGGAATGTATTTTCAGAGTATGTAGATGAGTTATAAATACACATCATTCCGAAAGTTGAGATGAAAAAGACAGCAACCATCCGGGAGATGGACAAAGGGCATCTTCATGTTCATCATAAATAAAATGCGATGACCGGTTCCATCCAGGATTAAAGATGGCGGCTGAGTAACAGCTTCCCTGTAACTGGGCCTGGCGAATCTGGGGAGACAAGACTCCAGACATCTCTGGCCGGTGGGACCTGCCTACAATCATCCCCTTGAGGACACAGAGAGCCAGCAAGGGACT
>CAUYPK010146324.1:0-11444 GCA_963574355.1 Loris lydekkerianus | reverse complement strand
CTCACAGTAACCTCTAGCTCTTGGGCTTAGGTGATTCTCTTGCCTTAGCTTCCAGAGTAGCTGAGACTACAGGTGCCTGCCACAGTGCCCGGCTATTTTTTTGTTGTTGTTGCAGTTTGGCTGGGGCTGGGTTTGAACCTGCCACCCTCGGCATATGGGGCTGGCGCCCTACTCACTGAGGCACAGGCGCTGCCCGGCCATAGGTTATTCTAATAAACTGAACATGAGGAACCCAACGCTCCCCCCACATACCTGCGACGTCAGGGACAACTCTCACATACAAGAAGCCAAATGAGGCTCGGCACCTGCGGCTCAAGCTGCTAAGGCGCCAGCCACATACACCTGAGCTGGTGGGTTCGAATCCAGCCTGGGCCACCAAACAACAATGACGGCTGCAACCAAAAAAATAGGTGGGCGTTGTGGCGAGCACCTGGAGACCCAGCTACTTGGGAGACGGAGGCACGAGAATGGCTTGAGCCCAGGAGTTGGAGGTTGCTGTGAGCTGTGGCACTCTGCCGGGGGTGACAGCTTGAGGCTCTGTCTCAGAAAAAAAAAAAAAAAGAGCCAAGTGAAGGGAGCCAGAGAGAAAGGACCACGTACAGATGGCCTCGTTTCTATGAGGTATCTGGAGTGCGCAGGTCTAGATAGAAGATAGAAAGTAGATCAGCGGCCACCCTGGGCTGGGGTGGGGCAGGAGTGCCGGGCCAAGGCTAACGGGTGTGTGTAGGGTTTCTCTTTAGAGTAATGAGCATATTCTAAAGTCGATAGTGGTGATAGATGCACAACTTGGTTAATACATGAAAATCAACTGGATTGTGCCTTTTAAATGTGTGAACTATATGTTCTTTGAATTCTGTATCAATGTGATTTTTAAGAAAAGAATGGAGGGATATATACCAAATTGTCTCAAAAAAAAAAAAAAAAAGAATACCGATGTTTAAGAATCATTGAATGAAGACTTTTTTTTTTTTTTTTTAAACAGAGTCTCAAGATGTCACCCTTGGTAGAGGGCTGTGGCATCACAGCTCACAGCAACCTCCAACTCCTGGGCTCAAGCAATTCTCTTGCCTCAGCCTCCCAAGCAGCTGGGACTACAGGCACCGGTGGCCACAACGCCCGGCTATTTTTTGGTTGTAGTTGTCATTGTTGTTTGGCAGGCCCTGGCTGGATTCGAATCCACCAGCTCTGGTGTTATGTGGCTGGCACCCTAGCCTCGTGAGTCACAGGCACTGAGCCAACATCCGGTATTCTTAAGAACCTCCTGAGAGTATAGCCGGCTGTGCAGATTCCTGAGCCTTACACCCCAGACATTCTGCTTGTCTGTGTCTGAGTCCAGGAATCTGTGTTTCTAGCTGTCAACCCCAGGAGGTCCCGATGTAAGATGTAATGCTCCCTGGCCACACACACATCAGGCAACCTTCATTCAAGTATGGCTGCTGCTGCTGCTGGTTTTATTGTGCTGTTACTAGATGAAATCTGAGCAGGACAAATATCTCCTACAATAAGAAAATTCATCTTCGTTTTAATTATCTAATCTATAATTAGCTGCCTTCCATTAAAAACAATTAAGACTGCTGTTTTCAAAGTATGCCATGGCTCCCTGGCAAATGCTGAATTCTAACAGCATTCTCCCTGCACTAATTCTTGGTGGATTTACCAAGCGCTGGGACCTGGGGCTGGGGAAGGCCTCCCCCAGGAAGAAAGGCAGATTCCTCAACCTTGGCAGCCAAAATAAGACTCTTACTAAAAGTACCAAAGCATCACATTTCTGGAAGAGAACCTCCTTGCAACCTCTGGGCTGGATTAGTGAAGTGTCGAGCCCCACTGGCTCCATCGTTCCTGTCTGTCCAACTGACTTCCCACCAAGGAAAGGTAAAGTGCCTGGAAGAGCAAAGGTGAACATCCCTCTTCCCGTCCCTCCTCCCATCACCCCAACAAGAGGCTCTGCTGATGATCTTAGGAGGACTTAACAGTATTTCTTTCCTATTTCTAGCCTTTTAGCCTCTAGCAATAATGGCCCTTCTACCTCTGAAATCTCTGCTGCTGCTGCTGCTGCTCTTGCTGCTGTTACTACAGAACTAGAATAGAAAACATTTTGTAGAGTCTGTGACTTATAACCAAAGAGCAAGGGGAAGATGAGATCTTCCAGCCAGCATCCAGGAGTGAGAGGACATTTAAGGATAATGCAAAGTACCAGAGAGAGTCTTAAAAGGTGTGTCAGGAAGGACGAGGACCCCCGTAATAAGCAAAAGGAAAGGGTAGATAGAAAGAGAGTAAGTTTGGAAGTCAAGCAGAGGTAAATTCAAAGCCCAATCTTCACAGACAATATGATGTGGGCAAGCTAAAGACCTCTCTGTGCCTGTCCCCCTCCACTACAAGGTAGGGAGAAAATGACCTGTCGGCTAGGTTATTTCAATAATTAGACATTACCTATGTCGAGAGCCTGGTATACTGTAGGTGCCCAATATGTAACAGCAATCATTATAGCTGCAGCAAGCATCAATGAAGGCTGTAGCCCTCATAAGTAAAGAAGCCATTTCTGGCTACACTGAAACTCCAGGCCTGGATTTTTGTATTTTGCGTCAGAAAGTTTTCCTCTTTCTCTTCTTTCTTATCCAAACGTAGTAAAGCCTGCCACAGGCTCAGAAACCTTGCCCGGATATTAAATGGCATTGTTGTTGCTGCCTCTGTGATTTGTTGAGCCAGGAAAGAAAGACTGATCTTTTAGTCCTGTTTGATTCTAACCCAGGAAAAGTTGACTTGGAAAGTTTGGCATTTCCATTCTGCCTGGGGTGATTTTCGCCTTAAATTTCCTTTTCCTGAGCCAAGAAAGAGCAAACCACAAAAAGATCACATCTTTTTCTTCTTTTAATGAACCTAAGGACAAGAATAGGGACAATTTCTTTATAAGGAGAAGTGGGCGGCAAATGAGTGCACAGCAGGGACGCGGTCAGCTGCCCAGGGCGGGGGCCACAGAGGCTGCGCCTCCCTCACCAGCTCCTTTCTCTTTCTCTAACGATGCATCTGAAGGCTTGCAAACAAATAAACTTAGAGAAGAATTTTCTTTTTTTTTTTTTCAGACAGAGTCTCACTTTGTTGCCCTCAGTAGAGTGCTGTGGCGTCACAGCTCACAGCAACCTCAAACTCTTGGGCTTAAGCAATTCTCTTGCCTCAGCCTCCCAAGTACCTGGGACTACAGGCGCCTGCCACACGCCTGGCTATTTTTAGACATGGGGTCTTGCTCTGGCCCAGGCTGGTCTTGAACTGGTGAGCTCCGGCAATCCACCCACCTCAGCCTCCCAGAGTGCTAGGATTACAGGCGTGAGCTACCACACCTAGCCCAAGAATTTTCATTCTTGTTGTGTACATATATTACATAAATACACTGTTATTCTTCATTAAAACCCACTAGCCCTGGAATTTTGTTTCTTCTGTACATCATACACAAAAAGGCAGATATAGAATCCAAAGCAGGAATCACTAAAAACAAACAGAATATTAAAAAGTTAGACGGGCCTGGTGGTGCATGCCTGTAGTCCCAGCTACTGGGAGGCTGGGGTAGGAGGATCTCTTGAGCCTGGGAGTTTGAGGTTGCTGTGAGCTATAATGATGCCACTGTACTCTAGCCCAGGTGACAGAGAAAGACTCTGTCTCAAAAAAAATTAAAAAAAAAAGTCACATCAACCATAATATGGCTTCCCATGGTATCTTTCCTCTCAATATTGCAAATGCATTCAGATCCATTGTCTCAATTATCTTCTTACATCCCAAGGAAGTAGGTCATGGAAAGTCTCTTTGTCACAATCTCACAGAAAATCTAAGACACAAAGAAGTTAAACAAAACTCATAAGAGAATTCATGTCAAACAGTGAATTTTATAAACTCAATTATCTTTAGATTTTAAACTAGATTTCACATCCCAGGAGAATGCACATATTGCCTTAGTGAAGCCGTCATATGAAAAGGTCTCTACCACACGCATGTCTGATGTTCCTGTGATTAGAGGGGGAGAGAGAACGGGGTAATGGGCAATGGGGTGTGGTCAGAGTCTAATCTGACGCTTTATGACTAACCTTGGGGAAATTGCTTACCTTTTGTAGGCCTCAGTTCCCCCATCTATAAAATGGGAATAATTATAGTACCTACCTCATGGGGTTGTTTTGATAATTAAATTAAATAAGATAATGCATGCAAAGGATTTAGCACCGGCTTGATACAGAGTATGTGCCAAAGAGATGGCAGTCATTATTAGTAGTGGCAATTGTGCTGACTTGTATTTTTTTTTCTTTCTTCAAAGTGGGTTTCAGGCATAGGGACCACTCAAATCTTAAAAGAACTCCTTCTAAGGTGGAAGATAGAATTGCCGATGTGGCCAAAAAGAAATTAGGGATTTCACCTGGCATGATAGAGCAGGGAAACTGAGGCAGGCAGCTGACTCAAGCCCAGGAGTTCGAGGCTACGGTGAGCTATGACTGTGCCACCGCATTTCACTGAGCAACAGAGAAAGACCCTGTCCAGGAAAAGGATAGTCTTTTCAATAAATTAGTGTTGGGAAAACTGAATATACACATGCAAAAGAATGAAATTGTACCCTTATCTTACACCGTACACAAAAATCAATTAAAATGGATTAAAGACTTAAACTTTAAACCTAAAATTGTAAAACTCCTAGAAGAAAACATAGGGGGAAATCTTCATGATATTCTTGGCAATAATTGTATGGACATAGCAACAAATGCAAAAATGACAAGTGGGAATGCATCAAACTCAAAAGTTTCTTAACAGCAAAGGAAATAATCAGCAGGGTGAAGAGACAACCTGTTGAATGTGATAAAATATTTATAAGCCATATATCTGATAAAGGATTAATTTCCAGAATATGTAAGGGACCCCTACAAGTCAATAGAAAAAAAACCTTCATAAAATGGGCAAAGGACATTTCTCTACAGAAGATATACAAATGGCCAACAGATATATGAATAGATGCTCAACCAAACCACAATGAGCTATCACCTCACACCTGTTAGGATGGCTATTATTTTAAAAAAGAGAGTAAGTGTAGGAGAAGACGTAGAAAAATCGGGACTCTTGTATGCTATATTGGTAGGAATGCAAAATGGTGCAGTCACTAAACAGTGTGGATGTTCTTTAACAATTAAAATAGAAGTATCATAGCAGCTGGCAATGTGATATTTACCCTCCAAAAACTGAAATCAGAATCTCAGAAATATATTGGTGCTCCCTTATTCACTGCAGTGCTATTCACAATAGCCAAGATATGGAAAAACAGAATTGAAAAAATGGATAAAGAAAATGTGACACAGATACATGATGGAATTCTATTCAACCCTCAAAGAAGAAAATCCTGCAATATGAGACAATATGGATGAGCCTTGAGAACATTTTGCTAAGTGAAATAAGCCAGTGACGGAAGGACAAATCCTGTGTGTGTTCACTCGTACTGTGTATGAACTCACAGGCTGAGACGCAAAATAGGGCACCTGGGCTTGACCCCTGAGATGGGAAGCGAAGCCTGCTAGGGGCTCCTAGGAAGGGTGTTTTCTCTCCTGAAATAGAGGATTTCTCAATGTCTGGGGGAAATTCTCTCAGCCACCTCTCTTCACTAGTGACCTCTCTTGACATCATCTTCCTGAGTATCTGTCACTCATCCCTCCCTAGTAGAGCAGAGAAGGCATCTAGGACAGATAGAAAAATATCAGCCGTTCTCTTTGAACATGTGGGGCAGTAAGATTACTGATACAGTGGCATAATTTTAGAGTTTCTTTTTTTTTTTCCTCAAAGATTAAAGAAAGAAAAGGTCACTTTCCTACAATCGCACTTAACTCACTTGCATTATAATGTAACAATGTCACTCATTTGAGCTTGAATGTGAGAGATTCAAAATCAATAGCAAAATTGTTTTGCATCTTAGGAAGAAACCACTGCTTCAAATGAGTTGGATTTTCCATTCCTAGGAAGGAAGAAGCGCAGCTAAATGTTTTTTTAAGCCTAAAATTGCTCTTTCCTAATTTCTGGGATCATTCTGCAAGGCAAAAATGGAAAATGACCCCAGGAGGCCTCTGCAGAGACGGTGTCTCTGATCTCAGATACTGCGGGTAAGGCAAGGACAGAAGCTGGGGTGCTCTGGGAGACAAGCTGGTGAGTCACACTCCTTTGAAGCTACTTTCCTTTCAAGTATGTCCTTTGAGATGAGACATGACATCCCTGACTGACAAGATGTTTTGCTAGTAGTCACATCTGCTGACAGTAAATATCAATATAATTTCATTAATACCATCCTCACTGGTGTGAATGCAAGAAAAATATAGGTCAGGGTACTCTATAAATAGCAAAGCTCTGTCTAAATGTGATTCCCTATCTTCATTCACTGTGATCCAGTGTGTCCTGTCTGGGGACAAGAGTTCCTTTGCCACTCTATGCACAGAACTCTTTTGATTTGGGGGGTCTTGGTTTATGCTTTCCCAAGATTATCAAAATTTCCTGCTCCTTAACTTTGAGAACTGGAATTACGTGGGGACCCCTGTGGGTTCTAACACAGCAGATACTCCAGCCAGCAGGTAACATGAAATCCAGTCCAGAGCGCTAATGCGCTGATGCAGAGACCTAGGGGGCAACCTTGCCCAGCTCCTGGGCAGGCTCTGCACTGCCAGCAGGCACAAGAAGGCAGGGCTGCAAGTCCCAATGCAGTTGAGAATACCCATTTAGCCCAGCTAATTTTGACAGCCTTGCTCTCGGGTTTCGGCCACGAGGTACATGTGTGACATTATCTCACACATCACCACACTCATTTCCTGAACAGCAATCACTCTTACACTCTGCCCCTCCCCCACCAAGGACCTGGCAGTTAAAATATCAGGATTGTAGGCCTGGTGCTGGGGTTCACGCCTGCAATCCCAGCACTCTGGGAGTCCAAAGCAGGCAGATTGTCTGAGCTCAGGAGTTCGACACCAGCCGGAGCAAGAATGAGACCCCATCTCTGCTAAACATAGAAAAACCAGCCCAGCATTGTGGCAGGCGCCTGTAGTTTCAGCTACTCAGAGGCTGAGATAGGAGGATTTCTTGAGCCCAAGAGTTTGAGGTTGCTGTGAGCTAGGCTGATGTCACTTCATTCTACCCAGGGTGACAGAGTGAAATCGACTCTCAAAAAAAAAAAAAAAGAATCAGGATTGTTCTGCTTCTCTACTAAAAATCAGGAGGATTAAAACAATAAGGAATAAATGGATGGAGACCAGAAAAGTGAGCTGTGAAATGTGATACAGAAGCAACTTAAGTGCCTAAAAACGTTCCATTGCTGCCACAGTCACCGTCTGCTCTCTACTGCAGCAGGCCGGACAGCCACTTTGCTGCGTAAGCCTCACACCCATCCTCGGTGTGGAGTAATGTGCCCACGTCACGTGGGAGAGACAGCACGGGGATTCAAGCCCAGGGTCCCCATCCTTGGCCACCCTCGCTCTCTGACACTGGTACAGTCACTCTGTTAGATGTAGAAAGGTGTCACAAAGACCCAGGCCGAGTAGAGTGAACAGCAGGGATTTATTAAGACCATCTAAGCAGATGGGCTGCCACTGAATTAGGGTGAGAAGCCCAGAGGGTTATCTGCTGTGAATCTCCTACAACCTGGGAAGAAGTTCAACAAAACCAGAAGAGCAAGGAGAATTTCTGTTCTTTGCTTGATCAGTGTGCAGACCCACCAGAGCCAAAGAAAGACTAACACTATTTGCTTAAGAATGGTTAAGCCCACGGGAGGTAGAGAAAAACTAACAAGTTCTATTCTTTAAGGAATGTTTAAACTCCCTGGAGATAGAGATATATCGAGTGTTAATGACCTCCCAGATGTAAAGACCAACACATTCATTCATTCAGCAAACCAGCACTGACTGCCCACAGGGCCCTGCACCGTCCTTGCTGCCAGGGACACAGAGATCAAAGGCATGGTTCTCTCCTAAGGAACCATAGCGGCTAATAAACACAGGGTCATAGTTTGGGATGACACAGCCATGACAGAGAAGAGTCACCAACACAAACTGGGAGCACCAGTGAACATTCCAGAGGAGGTGGCAGGCCTTTATGACACTGTTCATTTTGCCACTGCGTGCCAGGAGATTGTCACAATCTACAATGACTGCAGATGGTGCCCCTCCCCTGCTTTGCAGTGCCCAACTGTGCAGCTGTACCACGGAGCTCGCTGCGGAGTCAGCTATGAAGGATGACTAGGTTGAGCTGCCATCACAGAGGTCACGGTGAAGGGTTGGCATGGGGGTGGGGATCCCAGGCAAAGGCAGCAGGGCCAGGAAAGGATGGAGGGGTGGGGCCTGAGAAAGGTCTCCATAGCCAGAGCGCAGGTCTCAAGGGTCCTGACAAGAAGACTCAGAAGCAGACAGGGCCAGGCCTCCTCAAAGACCTTTCATACCATGGCAAGAAGAGACGTTACTGTGAAGGCTGGGAGAGTGACTGGAAAGGTGTGCAGGGAAATGGCAACATAGTAAATGTGATTTCGGAAATAACTTTGTTCCAGCAGCATGGAGAATGGACCAGAATGCAGCAAGTCTAGTCCGGGGGAAGGGGAGAGCAGTGAGGAGCTTCCTGCCAACCTAGGAGAGGAACAATAGGGACCTGCGGAAAGACAGCCCAGGTCGGGGCAGAAGAAGAGGATTCCAGAGTCATTAAGGAAGAAGAACAGATGAGATTTGCTGACCAAACGACCATAAATAAGAAGGACAGGCAAGAGGCAAGGGTTGTGGTTTGAGTCACCAAGCAGATGGTGACACCATTTCCCCTGGATATGCTCTGGGAGGGGTGGCGCAGTAGCTGTTAAGGGCTGTTAAGCAGCTCGCAGCGGCTGCTGACACGTGTTAATGGGTGAGCAGCAGCACCAGTGCTGGACGCATGGAGGCGTGGAGTGGTGTCGTGGGAGATGCCTGCAGAGGGTCAAACGAAGATACACAGCAGGAAGTCACACCTGCAAGAGTGGAGTCCGAAAGCAATCTCTGCACTGCAGGGGTTGGGGGGCGCAAGAACGGAGATCAAGAGAAATCACGGCCAGATTCTGGGAGACACCAAAGGCCAGGACACCAGCCAGGAACATGAGTCCTCTGAAGAGTTTTGAAAACATGGCAAAAAAGAAAGAATGGTGTTACAGAGAGTTCTGAGGAGGAGGAGGCATCACTGGCCCTCGGGAGGCCAAGTAGAATAAGGACGGAATTTAACCATGGAGTTTAGCAACCAGGAGATCTGAAGTCACATGGCCATGGTTGGGAGGGACACAGCACCGGCAGACGGCCGGCAGGGCAAGATGAAACCGCAGAAAGCTGGGCAGGGAGACAGGCCAGGCCTCGCCTGCTGGAGTTAGCCCGCCGAACGCAGACAGCCTATTGTTACATTTTCAGGAAGTTTACAAGCTGTAATAGTTGTTAAACACGGCCATTATTAAAAACTAAATGATATAAATTTACAAAGTATAAATTATACTAAAAAAGCGATATGGTAAGTACTTAGAGTTCATCACTTCCTAATAATTCTTTACCTCACCCTCATGTATACTGTGGAGGTTACATGTGCCTGTTACGTCAGTCTGGAGGGAACACTGCACAACTGTGCCCTGCTGCACACTTCCTCCAGCTCCACATCCAGTGGTGTTCGTGCCCCCCTGCATACCTCCTCCAGCTCCACGTCCAGTGGTGTCTGTGGCCCCCTGCGCACCTCCGCCAGCTCCATGTCCAGGGGTGTCTGTGCCCCGCTGCGCACCTCCTCCAGCTCCACGTCCAGTGGTGTCCGTGGCCCCCTGCGCACCTCCTCCAGCTCCATGTCCAGTGGTGTCTGTGCCCTCCTGCACACTTCCTCCAGCTCCATGTCCAGTGGTGTCTGTGCCCTCCTGCACACCTCCTCCAGCTCCACATCCAGTGGTGTCCGTGCCCCGCTGCACACCTCCTCGAGCTCCATGTCCAGTGGTGTCTGTGCCCTACTGCACACCTCCTTCAGCTCCACGTTCAGTGTGGTTACATTGACAGCTTGAAAGTGGCCACAGGGCAGCCCAGCAGGCCTGGTGCGTGGGTCCGCAGCAGCCTATGGTGCAAGCGGGTGGCCCGGCTCCCCTCCCACCCTGTCCCCGCCACCACTGTGATTGGGTGGTAGATGGCACTGGGCAGATGGAAGTCCTAATGACAGTCTCCAAATTCGCCTCCATCTGTACCATGTGCACCAATGCTTCGGCATTAGAGAAAGAGATTGGTCCAGAACAATTTCCAGTCAATGAGCACTATTTTGGATTAGTCAATTTTGGGAATACCTTCTACTGCAATTCAGTTCTTCAAGCACTTTAATTTTGTCGTTTATTTCGGGAAAAAGTTCTAGCCTACAAGAGTCAACCTAGGAAGAAGGAGAACCTTCTTACATGCTTAGCAGATCTCTTCCATAGCATAGCCACTCAGAAGAAAAAGGTTGGAGTATTACCTCCTAAGAAGTTCATAACAAGGTTACAGAAAGAAAATGAACTTTTTGACAACTACATGCAACAAGATGCTCATGAATTCTTAAATTACCTACTAAATACAATTGCTGATATTTTACAAGAAGAGAGAAAGCAAGAAAACCAAAATGGTTGCTAACCTAATGGCAATATTGATAGTGAAAATAATAACAGCACACCAGGCCAACGTGGGCTCGTGAGATTTTTCAGGGAACATTAACAAATGAAACCAGATGTCTTACTTGTGAAACTGATGAAAGTTAAAAAGCTGCTCATGATTCTAGCTCTACACCAGAAGAAATTTAAATATATGGATCAGCTTCATCGATATGCAAAACTTTCTTACCGGATAGTTTTTCCTTTAGAACTTTGTCTATTTAACACTTCAGGCGACGCAACCAATCCAGACAGAATGTACGACCTTGTTGCTGTTGTGGTTCACTGTGGAAGTGGTCCCGACTGAGGCCATTATATTGCAGTAGTTATGAGTCATGATTTTTGGTTGTTGTTTAATGACAACATTGTAGAAAAAATAGATTAACAAGCCATTGAAGAATTCTACAGGTTAACATCAGATATCTCAAAGAACTCTGAGTCTGGTTACATCCTTTTCTATTAGTCTCGGGATTGAGGGGGAATCATGGTGAAGAAATACTTTCTGCCTCATTTCTTCTCTGGTTATTTTGGAAAGGATCAAGCACTGTTTTTTCAAGAAAAGAGAAATGCAGGAAGCTCGGGGGCACTAGCCCACTTTGCACATGATAAAGCAAAGACGATGGATTGACAAGCCCTTCTGATCCTGACAGTTGATTTATTTGCTCAGGTATCATGCTGTCTGTGCAGTTCCATACAAGGAAGTGAAATCAGAGATACCAGCTCCTCTTATAAAACAGCCTTCCAATTACTGACATGCATTTTCTCTTTTTTAATTGCACCAATAATGAATTGAATTCCTTGG
>CAUYPK010146323.1:0-18560 GCA_963574355.1 Loris lydekkerianus | reverse complement strand
TTACCTCTTTCATGTTTACATGGATGGAGCTGGAACATATTCTTCTTAGTAAAGTATCCTTTGCCCATTTCTAATCAGGTTTTGAATTTATTTCCTGTTGATGTGTGGAGATCCTTATATGTCTAGTAATCAGTCCCTTGTCAGATGGGTAGTTTGCAGGTATTTTCTCCAATTCTATGGGTTGTCTGTCACTTTGTTGCTTCCTTTTATCTTGATGTCCAATTTGACTTTGCTGGTCTGTGCTTTGGGAGATTACACAAGAAGTCCTTGCCTACACCAATGCCCTGAAGCCTTTGCCCAGTGTTTCTTTAGTAGTTTCACAGTTTCAGGTGTTAGATTTAGGTCTTTAATCCATTTCAATTTGATTTTTGTATATGGAGAGATAAAGGTCTAGTTTTAATTATTGTTACTGTTATTATTTATTTGTCCTCAGTCATATACATGAAGACTCTTGGTAAGTCTTTCTGCTTTCTTGCTTTAAAATCCTTCAAATTTGCCCCAGAACAGACTAAGTGATATGATTATCCCAGAACAGTGACTTGTTGTCATCCTGATGAAAGCAAGTGTTCTCAGACTAGCTCACCCCTGTCTCCAGGGAGGTGATCATTGAGAACATATGAAGCCCCAGAAGGGCACTGTTCTCCAGACACAGGGCCAGAGCACAGAGCCACAGAAAGCTTCTTAGCACTGCCTGGGCTTCCTCATGCCAGCCCCCTTGGTTTCAAGGATTGTTTCTGTCATTCTGTGCAGCAAAATGCAATTTGTCCTTTCTGAGATTTCAGAACAGGATGCTCTTTTCCTGTGCGAGGCTCTTTTTCAGATAACCACACTGGAATTCTTTAGTAGTCACCTGCAGTAGCACAAACCAGAAAGCAGAAAAAGAAAACAAACAAGGAAAAATGGGCAACTCAGGATGGTGCCCATAGCTCAGTGGGTAGCACACCAGCCACATATACCAAGGCTGGCAGGTTCACATCCAGCCAGGGCCAGCTAAAACAGTATCAACAACTGCAACAAAAAAATAGCCAGATGTTGTGGCAGGTGCCTATAGTTCCAGCTACTTGGGAGGCTGAGGCAAGAGAATCACTTAAGCCCAAGAGTTTGAGGTTGCTGTGAGCCATGATGCCCCCGCACTCTACTAAGGGCAACAGCTTTAGACTCTGTCTCAAAATAATAATAATAATAATAATAATAATAATAATAATAATGATAGTAAATAAAAATTAAAAAAATAAAAACAGGCAACTCATGAAACCTTCAGGCCACATAGAACAGGCTTTCTCTAATAATCCCTAGCATACAGATCAAGGGGAAAGTGGAGTAGTGAGAATGTCTTCTGGGACTGGGATTAATATCTAGAAAGACAGGACAGCAGAAGGGTTGTGGCATCTCAAATAAGGAAGATCTTGCTTCAAGGTTCTGGCGCTTTCCATCAGTGTGGACAGAATTTATTTAACCTTTCTGTGACTCAGTTTCTTGAATTACAGACTAGAACAATCACCTTCTTACAGAGCTGATGTGAGTACTGGGGCTAATTACTTAAAGATATTATGATACGGTTGGTGCACACTACATCATTATTGAATGGACAAATGCCCAGTTGAAACCCCCTGCTGGCTAGTGGCTCATGTGCTGTGAACAGTGGGCTTCATTGCACCACAACTCAAATTCCTGTTTCTCAGCCCTTTGTATCGCTGGTTAATTTTCCCCTTAGGCTAAGATCTCCAGTGATGGTGATGATTTCCATAATCTTGTCACCTTAATTGCTGCTGTCACTGTAAGTATTGAAATTAATTTTGATTTCTTTTTGTTTCTGCTTAGCACTTTGAATGTGACTAATAGGATTATTTCTGGCTTCAACTTGGAGGAGTATTCTTGGAAACTTAAAGAACAACACTGGCCTGAGGTTTCCATGTGAGGCCACTTTCTGTCCAGGAACTGCATGAGTGCTGGAAATCTCAGGGAAGAGAATCAGTTGGTTGTGGTCATTTTAGCTAAATGACACATAAATAGTGTGTATTTTCTGCTTATAAATTTCTCTTGTAGATCTCAATGAAATCTTACATGTTGATCTCACTGCAATTTGGGTATTATAAGGAAGAGAGGAAAAAAAAATCGTTGAGTGGGTAAGCATTGTACATTGCTTTATGTAAATTATGTGACTCCTTATAGAAATTCCAAGAAATAAAGGTACAGATCTCCATTTTCTAAATCAGAAAACTAACTGGTAAAAGCAGAATTCAAATCTGAATATGTTGGACTCTCGAGACAAGGCTCATTTTGATAAACCAGGCTGCTTCTGCAAATTCATGTAGAAAATTTTGAATACCCACATTGAAGGTATCTGCCTAAGTTATATTCACCGCCATAGGGAATTATCTTTCTGATAATTTATATTGTGATTGGTTTTCATGGCTCTGTTCCAATTTATGTTCCCTCTTTATGCTACCGTGGACTTTTCCTAACACAGAAGGATCTATTCCTGATTCTGTTCTTGTTCCTCTGCAATTCATTCTCCCCTTAGAAGCTTTAACAGAACTATTTGAAAAACATAAATCTCATTATATTACATTCATGCCTTAAAATCTTCAATGAATTTCCATTGCTTCCGATTAAAAAAATATATATATGGTAGATTATGTTAGGGCGTAATGTTTTTGGTCATTCCTCTCAGGATGGCACCATGACTTGTTCTGATCAGTAGAAAGTGGGTAACGTGTAACATCTAAAGCTGAACCTTAAGAAATCTGCCTCATTCTGCCTCTCTCTTAGAATCCAGCTGCCAGGCTGTAAGGAAGCCCAAGCTGGCCATGTCTTAAACATTTCAGCTCAATCCAACATCCAGGTGAGTGCGTCAGTGTGGCTGAGCCCAGGTAATAGGAACAAAAGAACCAATCAGGAAATTCACAGAATCATGAGAAATAATACGTTATTATCATTTTAAGCCACCAAGTTTGGGTATGGTCTGTTATTCAGCAATAGTTAAACGAAACAAAATCCAAATATTTGCCACGGCCTTTAAGACCAGACATTGATTATGCCTCTATTCTGGTTTCCTACATTTTTCCATATTACTGACTATGCTCCCACCAAACTGGCATCTTTTGAGCTTCTCAAACACAATAATCCCTTTCCTAATTCAAAGCTTTTTTTTCTCCACTGTTTCCTCTACCTGGGACGTTCTCTCCTCCATTCTTGGCGTGTCAGGCTTCTAGTGTTCCGACAGACCTGGCTAACAGTCATTTTTTCTGATGACCCCTGTGTTGTCCCTACTCAGTTACCCACCCTCCTTTTTTGAATTAATCACTCTATTTTGACTGTCTAACTTACAATTGCATATCTCTTTGTTGACTCCTTCATTATCTGCATTTCCCAATGAATTTTAAATACCACAGGGATAAAGAGTGGATCTTTTTAACAAGTGGATATTTTGTATCTAGCACTATACCCAGGGACGCACTAGGCATAAATTAAATGTTTTTGTTGAATGAATAAGTGATTGGTGTGCCATGTGTTCAAGCCCTGTGCTAAATCTCTGCCCTCCTAGGCAGAAGCCACATCTGGCACATGCGTATTTTTCACTTTGCACATTGTGCAGATCCTGGCATGGCATCGTGCACAATGTGTACTTAGCCAGGGCTTATAAAATGCAGAGATCGTGGACCCAAACCATTTGGAATCCTTTCTTTTTGTCCAAATGATTGCTTTGGATTATTTTGTAGGCAGGAATCTGACAGTTACATAGGCAGTCTTAACAAATATAACCTAAAAATTTTAGACTCTTTTATAGCAGTATTTTTATTTTTATTTATTTTTTATTTCAAATTAATATGAGGATACAAATTTTTAGGTTACATTGTTCTCACTCCAAGGGTAAAGTTCCATTTGTAAAAGAGCCCCTCACCCAGGGTACATGTTCTACACTTTCACAATGTGCACATTAGGTGAGATCAGCATTTTTAAACACATTTTTATTTGATCCGCCTATTCATTCACTCACCTATTTATCCATTCCTACATCTCTGCATTTATCCAGATATTTATTTGTTTGTTCTTTTAGCAAATATTAATTGAATCTGTATGTGCCAGTTGCCATTCCAGGCACTGGGATTCAATGTAATGAAACAGATACGGTCCTGTCCCTAATGAAAATCACTGACTAGTAGCAGACCATGAAAAAACAAACATTTTGAAAACATATATTAATTACAAATGGGGAAATATATATTAATTCTATCACTCTGCAATTGATGAACAGGGTGTTGCCATATATACCAATGTGCTCAAGCTTGCCGTGCACATCGTGTCTATTTCTGGCTTAAACCACTTTCAAAGACCCTATGCTGCCCTTAAGATACAATTTACATTCCTTGTGGTCCTTTCCTGGCTCCATCCTCCCTTACACCCACACTTTCCTAATGGGCCTCTGTAGTTTCTTCTTTTACATATATTTTGCTTTCTGGACCAGGGTCCTTCAATCCCACGACTAGACAATCCTTTGCTGTGTGACCGTCTTGAGCATTGGAAAATGTTTATGAGTATCCTGGACTCCACCCACAGAGGACAGTAGCATTTCCCCCACCCCCAATTTGTGACAAGGAAAAAATATCTGCAGAAATTTTTAAGTCCTCCCTGGAAGGCTAACTACTGTTCTGGGGTAAGAGGCAGTTTGGTATTGGGAAGATTATCCTGTTCTTGCTGAAGACCCTCCAATGTCAATCAAAATGTACCCCTCCTTCCCCCAAGGGGTGACCACCCGTTGACTATGAGGCTGCTAAACTGCTCCCCCCACCCTGGACTTTGTTCTTGAGAGACACATTGTATTGAAACAGGTGGTCCACCCTGTTGCTGCCCTCAGCTGACTCTGGCTTCCCGCAGCTTCCTGAAGCTTCCGGAACCTGGACTTTCCCTGTTGTAGTTCTTGAACTTGCTTGGCGCTTCTTAGAGCTGCCATGTACTTCTGGCAAGCTTCCCTTCTCCCTGAAAGTCAGCTTCTGTGATTTATGGCTGGAGAGTCCTAACTGGTACTCCTCCCACAGACTTTGTAATTTTTAGGGTACAGTGTTCACATATTCTCCTGCTCCCTCATCCTCCTCTCTCCTCTCTCGCCCCCTCGCTCACTCCCATTGCTGGAGCACCCTATCCAAGTGGCCACCCGCCGGGGTCTCCATCCCCCTAGGCCCCAGGATTACGTCCCTCCGTGAATATTCCAGACAGGTTGGACGCTGGCTCCTGTCTTCCCCGCAGGTCTGTGTGCCTGCCTTGAGTACGACATCTGTCACACCCCACTCTGGGATGAGAATCAAACTTCTGAGGGCCACACATGTGACCATGAGCGCCGTACTGGGCACATGGTCCCTATTCAGTTATCATTCTTTGTATGGGTATGTAGAGGGATAGACGCTCTGTCCCGTGCAAGAAAAAAAGGTCTGAGAGTCTGAGACTGAGCAATGGCACTGAATTGTCTTAAAATAAACCTTTAGTGCGTTTGTGCTCATATGTTCAAAGTGCCCTAGGCCAAAATCAAACAGTTTATTCCTCCTGATGTGCAGAGGACACACGGTACAAAGTCACTGTGACCTCTGAGCATCTGCTTTCTTCAAAAACATGGATTTTTTTTATTATTATAAAAGAAGTACAACCACATACTGTCGAGAATTTATATAACACAAAAATGTAGAAAGGAGAAAATAAGAATCAACAATAACCCCAGTACCCAGAGAGAAATCCTAGCATTTTAGATTAATTCTGTTTTTTTTCCTCCTATTTACTCATAATTTATAGAGGTATTTATTGATGTACTATTTTTGTTACATGGTTTCTCCCATTTGATCTTAAATAATGCTCTTTTCCCCTTATATATTCTAAGAGAGCACCACTTTAAGATCATGCATAATATTCCATTTCACACATAAACTAATATTGATTTAACCAAGCTCTTTCCTTCCCATAATTACATCATTTTCTATTTTTTAGGAGTGGTGATAAATATCTGAGTTGGGGCCTCAGGAGGACTAATAAACACCCTTCTTGTTCCTGTCCAACTTCAGAGCAAATGGAGGGTTAGGCACAGGAAGTTAAGACAGGTGGGGAACAATTATCAATTCAGTTGCTGGTTGGTTACTAGTTTAGAGGATGCAGCTTAAGAGGGGAAACAGAGTTCTCTTTTAGCTCTTTCAGGAGCAGCTTAATTCACAATCGCCAAGACATCCACGACATGGAATCAACCCAGATGCCCCTCAAACTATGAATGGATTAATAAACTGTGGTGTGTATACACTACAGAATACTCTCTACCCATAAAAAGGTGGAGACTTTACATCTTTTGTATTTACCTGGATGGAGTTGAAGAACATTCTGGATGGAGTTGAAGTATCACAAGAATGGAAAAGCAAGTACCCCATGTGCTCAATACTGATATGAAACCAAAAGATAAACAACTACATACCCACGTGAGAGAAAAACACAACTGAATTTAAACGCAGGAGAAGTGGAGAGGAGGAAGGGGGATTGGTAAGCTCTCACCTAATGTGCACAATGTAAGGGTGTACAATCTGCTCCCTGGGTGAAGGGCTCAACTACAACTTGAACTTTACCTAAGACATGCAAACAATGTAACCTAATCATTCACACCCTCATATTAATCTGAAATTAAAAAAAAAAAAAAAAAGTTCCCTGATACTACACTCAAAAAGTTGACAGATCTACCAAGGATGGGCACAGGCATGGTGAACAAACCTCAGGCCTCCTGTTGAAAGGCTGACCTCTATGTCTGGAGAACAGATCAGGAGGTGCTTCTCAGCAGGAGGGAAGATCCTTTCCAAAAGGAAGAGGGTGGAAAAGGTAGGACTGGTCAGACCTCGTCAATGTCTCCAAATTCACCAACCAGACAGATAGGTCTCTCCTCTTTCCCTACAGTCACCTATGACACTCTAGTAGATATCTTCCACCTTCCTGATCTTGTTGGAAATTCATGACTTCTTTCTTAAGATCACTTCTAGAATTGCTGGGTCAAGGAAATTTAATATTAACTGGCTTACAGCAACGTTTATTCCAATTCACCTTGCCACAAGCAGTGTTGCTCTTGGCCATGTCACTGTGTCCACACCGGCATTGAGGAGTAAATAATACTACCTTAAAAGTTTTTCTTCCCTTTATTTGATAGAAAAAAGGCAGTTTGTCTTTTTCATTGTTGTTTATCTGAATAGTAATGAAACTGATCTTTTTTTTATCAATTCGTTATTTAGGCTTCTTTTATTCTGAATGTTCTTTTCTTATTTCTTGTCCATTTTTTGTGCTGAATTTTAATATTTTCTGATAGACTCGTGCTAATTATATCAAACTTTGATATATTTTTAATTTGTTTTTCATTTTGTAATTTAAAGAGATTACGTATTATCAAATTTGTTGAGTGTTTGTTTTGTGGTTTTTTAAATTGCTTACAAATGTCTTCCTTTTCAGACACAAAACATTCATCTACAATTTTTTATGGTTTTATTCATATATTTGCATTTAACATTTTAATCTGGTTGGAATTTATTTTGGTGTGCATTATAAGATTGTTGCATGATTTCCCCTGTAATAAATAGATAATTAATTGTTCCAGCACCATTTATTTTTTTCTTTTATTGCTAAAATGGACACCTTTTATGTTGTATTTATCTGTCAGTCAACTTGCCTGCTAGGACATTTTATGCAGCATCTTATTAAAATTTTAGTATCTCCCTTTATGTATCCATCCATCTGACGACAGGCATCTAAGTCTCTTCTATATTTGTTAATTGGTGTGATTTAATCATTCCACATTGTAAGCATATATCAAAACATCACATTGTATCCCATAAATATATACACTTATGATGTGTCAATTAAAAATAAAATTTTAAGAATATTAATAACATATTTTTATATCTAGCAGAACACAGTGCTCCTTCTACTTTTCTTGCTTTTTTAAACCAAATCTTAGTCTCAACTGTTTATATCTTCAAATAAACTTTAGGATAATTTTAGGATAGTTTTGAAACAATCCTTTCTAGAATTCTGTGCACTGAATTAAAGGCATAATTAATTTTGTAAGAAGTGACATTTTAATAATATTCAATTTTCCTATTCAGGAAAATGGCATTCGGAGCACTTCAAATCTTCAAATGTACACAGTATCCCTTGGTCAAGATGCCTGTGAGGGCATGTCGGTTTGTGTGTGTTTTGCCTGTTGTAGAATTTTAATTTTTTTCTATTTCTATTGTGAAAGGATTTTAAAGTTTTTTTCTAACTGCTTTATTTCAAATGCTAAATAGAGAAAGCATAGCTATACGGATTTTATAATATCATCACCTTCAAAAAATACCTACTATTTCCAATTTTTCCAGCTTGCTTTTTTTCTAAGTAGACAATCATATCTTATGGAAGTAGTGATAAGTTTTCTTATCTTTTTATTTCTCAAGACTCATTGGGTTAACCAGAATACCCATTATGCTAATAAACAATAGTTGACTTCCCTGTTTTAGTATTAATGGAAAATCTCCTTATAAATGATTAAACAAGCGTTTGAGGAACTTTTATTTTATTCTAGTTGCACCAAATTTTATTTAGTAATGAGTGTTGATTTTTATCAAATGCCTATTGTTGCTTAGTATTATTACTTCACAAATTAATAATCACTTGGAGATTTAGAAATTCTTGGGTCATGATATTTCCTTCTCAAAACTTGATTTTACAAAAGGAAAAGTTAAGATCAGTTGCATGTTTTAATCTTTCTAGGTGAATTGGTCTTTTTTAGTTGTTTTGTGCCTAGGTCCATGTAGAATTTAGAACATTTATCCTTAAAATTCTAAAACTTTGGCAGCACCTGTAGCTCAAAGGAGTAGGGCGCCAGCCCCATATACCAGAGGTGGTGGGTTCAAACCCAGCCCCAGCCAAAAAAAAATCTAAAACTTTACCAGGTATATTTCTAGACAATAGTATTCAGTTTATCTATTTGAATTACAAATTCAGGCCATCCATAAGCCTGGGAGGCGTTTTTCTGTTTAATCTCTCCGATTACTGCTTCGTCCTATTTTTCAGGATAGCTGTTTTAGAAACACCAGTTAGTGGTATGTTCTGTGTTTGGTTCTCCACATCTTTCATTTTACCTCTATTTCATGTCTTTGTTCTTTGATTCTGCATTCTGGGCCAGGCTTGGGTGTTTGTCCTACATACCACTGATTTAGCTTCTGTAGTATTCTACACTGCTTTCAATGTCGGGTTTAATTTTGCTATTACATTTTGTACTTCCTTGCCATATTTCTATATTTTATTGAGACAATTCCTTTTCTACCCCTTTTTAAAATTTCTTTTCATAATGTTATTATTGATTTTTCCCTTGAATACTTTTCCCGTTTATCAAATGTTTTCTTTCAGTCAGAATTTGTAAGTTATCAACAGATTCTAAAAGTAACATATTTTTATTTTCTTTAGCAGAAAATTTTGAAAGTATAGAAAGGCACATGAGATATTAAAATGGCCATTATCTCATCATAAATAAATAAATCACTGTTAATATAATGGAGTATTTTCCTTTGATCAACATTTTCATTTTGCTTTTAATTTTTTTGCTAAAATTGGTGTTCTTTGGTGTACATTATTTTTAAGCTTATTTTGAAATAATTATAGACTCACAGGAAGTTTCAAAACACCACGTAGAGTCCCATATTAAACTTCACTCACCTTCCTCCATGCCATCTCATACAACTTTAGCACAATGTCAAAACTAGGACAGTGACATTGGTAAAATGCTCCTTCCTATACTGTACACCTTTGTCAGTGTCTTACCATTTTCATACGCATGTATTACTATATGGGTGTGGGCATGGTTCCGTTTAGTTTTGTGCAATTTTATCCCAAATACAAACTCATGGAATCACCAGTGCAATCAAAACAGAACTGTTGACCTGATACCACAAAGAAGCTCCCTTATCCTATCCCTTTATAGTCAAGCCTTCTACCACATCCTTCTACCTTGGTAACCATTAGTTTATGAGAATGTTATAGAAATAGAATCGTATAGTATGTAATCTTATAAGATTTACTTATTTTGCTGAAGCATGATGTCCTTGAGATCCAGGACAGCTGTGGCATGTATCAGTGTATGTGGGTGAAGAATTTATAGAACCATTCACCCACTGAAGGACGTTTGAGGTTGTGGGTTGTGTTTTTTGTTTCTTTGCTGCAGTGAACAAAGCCTCTATGAACATTCACACAAAGATTGGGATTCTCTGGGATTCTACACCACATTTAAATATTTTTTTTAAAACATAGCATTCTATTGTGAGTATTTTTCCCTGTCACTAGTTTGGAAAACATGGCTTATAGTGGTTGCAAAATATTCTACCATATGGATGTTCCTTAATTTATTTAACCATTTCCCTGTAAGGTCGTGTTTTCTTTAATGTTATTGGCAGCTTACCAGATGCTTTTTTAGAAATTTCTTCCTTTTCGTAATATTCCTTTAACATTGTGTGCACTTTCTATGCATTTTGAGTGCAATATTCTTCCTTTTGATTGTAAGTTGTTTCCTAGAACCCAAGGTGTTGCTTTCTTATTCTTCCTTTTCAAAAATGAGAACATATGTAGGATGGCTTGGTGCCTACCTCATGGTCAGGTGGGGTATGTTCTACTTGGCGTCTGATGGTCAGGAGGGGTGTGTTCTCCTTGGTGTCTGATGGTCAGGTGGGGTGTGTTCTCTTTGGTCTCTGATGGTCAGGTAGAGTGGGGTCTCCTTGGTGTTTTATGGTCAGGTGAGATAAATTCTTCTTGGTTTCTAATGGTCAGGTGGGGTGGGTTCTTTTTGGCATCTGATGGTAAGGTGGGGTGTGTTCTCCTTGGTCTCTTATGGTCAGGTGGGGTGTGTTCTCCTTGGTGTTTGATGGTTAGGTGAGGTGGATTCTTTGTGGTTCATTAAAATTTCTTTTGGAGTTTTCCCTGTGCTATTGTAATCATGAGCCTAAGTGTGGTTTGAAATTATTTCAACAGAAAATAGGTACTATATAAGCCAGGTGCCTCTAGACTGCCATCTTCATGGGATTGGGGGTAGCATCTCATTCTCCAAATGATAAGGATTGTCATTTCTGAAACAATTCATTGTTTAAAAGCACTTTATATGCATTATCTCAGTTCATTCATCCAGTTTCTGATGTTATATGCTGCGCACTGGGAACATAGAGCAAATGACACATCCCACCCCACACTTTCTCCCGTGTCTTCACCTGACTCAGAATAGACATTCAATAGGAGCTGGTCCTTTCTGTTTTTCCAGTCTTATCCTCTTCATTCCACATTGTGTTCATTCCCCACTTCTCTCCAGCTACAGCTGCCTCTGGCTGTTTCTCTAACATACCAACCTCCTTCCCACCTCAGAATCTTCTGTATCTTCTGCCTGGAAAACTCTCCCATTTTCATATAACTGGCTGTTTCCTGTCATTCACATCTCAGCTTAAATGTCACCTAGAGAGGTCAAAACGTTCTGCTTTAAATGATCAAATATCAAAAACAAAAGAATTCTGGCCCAACCAAATCACTGTTTATGTCAGCTGCAATCAACGAATTAGTGGATTGTTATTAGTAAGTTCCCCAGGATAAGTCAGGAATTGTGTTAGATGCCGTGGACACAGCGGTGAACAGCTTACCATGGCCTCTGATTTCTTGGAGTCTACATTCATTTGGTGCCTAGCAGTGTTCAGACAGATAAGACCTTGCCAACAGATGGGCCGCAGAGGTGAGGCAAGATGATGTCAGCCTAAAAAGGATGCTGTGAGGCTCTGCAGTCCTGTGCCAGAAACTGCCATTTGTCTGTCCCCTTTGATATCTTATCTGCTCATTTATGAGCTCAGATTCCAGAGTAAAAAGGATTAATTTTCAAAGTGACCCAGAGGTTCTCCAAGAGCACTGTTAACCTTACCTATATAGGATCCCGGTCAGCTTCCCAGCTCCAATTCCAGGAGTGATTCACCCTGTTTACGTGAAAATATGGAGACTTGGGCACACTGGCTCCTGTGTTTGCCCACAGAATACTCCCTTGGGAGTTCTATTTGAATTTTGATTTTCCCTTTCTCATGAGGAGATTGACTCCTGCTAGTTGGCATGGTGACATGGGATGATGACAGCCTTGACTTCAACTCCCAAGGAACATTTTCTTTGTTCTTTCTTTTTGATAGTGGTGGTGGGGTGAGATGATTAGGGCTGAGAGTGGGGTCTAGAATCTCAAACAGGCAGATACCTTTATTCCAAAGGCCACTAGTTGTGTTTTAAATTCCAACCCTGTCATGATTAAGTTATATAATCTCAGCAGGTTATTAACTCTTGTAAGACTCAGTTTCCTCATCAGAAAAGGTGGGGTGATAAACAACTTTGGTTTGGAAAGCATCTGAAAAGCAAATGAAGTGCTGTTAGTCTTTAAGTGCTGAAGACAGTATTTGGTACAGAGCAGAGTCATTGATGTCTGCTACTGTGTTATGGCCACTACTACCACCATCATCACTGTTGTCACCTCATCATCATTATCACTAATACATTCCAAATAGCATCTTTGTAAAGAGTCATGGCAAAGAACAAAGAGGGCAAAGTTCAAATCCTCACCCTACCCCCAGGAGCTAGTCTATTAATGCATCTGTCTAGGTTTCCTTATTTATAAAATGGAAAAAATAGAACCCACCTTTCAGGCTGAAGATTCATTGAACTTAGTTAAGTGGAGGTATCTGGTATTCAAGCACTTAACACAAATTAGTTGAATCTGAGTTTGGACGTAGACCTTGTACCAACATAGCCTTTGATTTTTCAGTAGTTTTCATTGCTAAAACTTGATATGGTATTTATAATTAAAGAAGAAAGAAAAAAATTTCCCTTTCCCAAATAGTGAAAAACAGAGAATATATTACAAACTGTTTGAAACAAAGTTAATCTTCCGTTAATCTCGCTGACCCTTTAATATCATCATCGTGATGCTATGGTGTTGAGCAGTCACTTGGCTGCTCAGCAGACATTTATTAAGCACCTTCTCTTTGTTAAGTGCTTTGCCTGGCATTCTGCAGAGGGGAAGAAGATACAGAAGGCCCAAAAGAGCTAGGGTAAATTGACACATAAGTTGCCTCAGGAGAAAAATTGGACAGGGAATCAGAAGATCCTGTAGTTCCTGGATGAAAGTTCAGACTCAGTTTATTCCAAGAGTCTCAGGTTCTGGTCTCCATGTCTTCTTAGCCCTGTCTTTGTCAAACTATTCTTTGACAAAGCCCATATCAGAAAGAATGGGCTGTGCTCCTCATGACCCAGTGACTCTGTGTCACTGTGGCTCCCGCTTAGATCACCCTTTCCAAATCTTTCTTTGCAAAGATAGAGACAAACTCAGCTGCAGCCCTGTGTCCCACACAGATGCCTTTCCCAACTGCTATACCCTGTGCGTCTACTGTATTGTACCACATGAAATGGCCATTTTGTAGGTTAATTCTGTCAACTTCATTGCTTTAGCTGAATCCCGTGGGATCCCAGTGTGACTCTATATGCTTCAGAAACAACACAAGGTGATAGCATAAACATGTGGGCTCTGGAGTGCGACTGCCTTGGTCCAGGTAAGCTCTGCCACTTACCTGCACTGTGACCTTGGGAAAGTTACTCAACCATTCTGTGCCTCAGTTTTCCTATTTGTAAAGTGACAATAATATAATCCATTTTATAACATGAGGGATTAAATGGGAAAAATACATACACATGTGAACATGTGTCAGTGACGGGTACAGACTGAAGAATGCATCATTAGATGATTTAATTGTACAAAATTACATCTTTTACTTAAACCTATGCATAGTATGGTATGAAGACTAGGAACCTGTGTGGCATGCTGCTGCACACTGAATCCTGCAGATGTCGTGATACAGCGGTGAGTACTTGTATATATAAGTCTCTGAAACGTGACAAAGGCACAACGAAGTCACAGTTCTAAGATCCTATGGGACTTCCATTGTGTGTGCTGTCTGCCACTCACTGAAATGTCCGTATGCTGTGCATGGTTGTTCATATTTATTTAACATAATTCTGGGCATATAATTAATGCTAAAGTATGGTAAATAAGTATTACAACTATTACACTGGAATCATTGCTTTGCTTTACTGGACTCCCCTTTTAGACTAGGCGTTCACTGAGGGCTTACCACGACCTCATTCCCACAATGTTCCACAAGGAACCAGTGGATAAATAACCAATAGATGTTTACTGAACAGATAAAGACCTCGGTTTGTATCCTTTTTCTGCCATATACTAGTTGTGTGATCTTAGGCCATCCATTCAATCTCTCTAAGCCTCTTTCTTATTTTATCTGTGAAATAAGAATGATAAAATGTTTTCATATCCTCTAACATTTCTGGCCCTCCTGAATAACATTTATTTCACTTGTTCTGCAAATATTTTTAGTACCTGATATGTGACTGGGAGCATGTAGATTGCCAGAACATTCCATCGGTGAAGGCACCTTATCACCCGTACTGACTCCCCTCATATGTAAGGGGTACTTATTGGAAGAATCAGCTATTGAAAATGAGAATAAAGAAGCCTTAATATGAAAGCTTCCCAGATGATAGAGAACAATAAAGGGTTTAAATTGAGGTCTGACAGTAGGTCAATACGAGTCCATAATTAAATGTTGGACTATTGTCCTCAAATATAGATTTCTCATTCCTTGACGTAAAGTTAGAAATCATTCCTTTTTCTGCATTTTGACGGAGTCTGAAATCCCTAGGCCATATATATTTAATGTGGAGGTAAGAGGAAGAGAGAAGAAAAGCTATTAGGGGCTTGGGTGGGAGGAGAGAGGAGGGACGGCTGTAGAGGTCAAGTTCACTGCTAATAGCCTCCCTGGTGGCCCATCAGCTTTCTAAAACATCACACAAAATGGTTTGAATGGGCACTATGATTTATTAGCTTGGATGTGAGCCAAGTGCAAGTATCGACCTTAGTTAGTAGTTTTCTTTGGTCTTGTTGAGTAAGATCAGTGTTGTTAAAAGGGAATTTCCTCCCGAGTTTTAAACTACTCCACCATCCCAACTCCCTCAAATAATTCCATTGTCCATATCCAAACTTTCTCAGCACAAATGCACACACAGTTGGCCCTCTGTATCAAGGGCATCTGTGTCCACACACACAGAAATAATGTGAGGCAATGGCATTAAATACTTTCCAACCATGGTGGAAAGTATTTAAGAAAAAATACGACAAAAAATAAAACAAATTTTTAAGACATAACAACTATTTACATAGTGTTTATATTGTATTAAGTATTATAAGTAATCAAGATGATTTTAAGTCTATGTGAGGATGTGTGAGAGGTTATTTGCAAACAATACACCATTGTATCCATGGATTCCATAAGGATCCATGGATTTTGGTATCTGCTGGGGTCCTAGAACCAGTCCCCTACAGATACTGAGGAAGGATGGCACAAGCAATAGGGAAGGAGGTGGAGGCCACCCATTCGGAAAGGGGATTAGAGAGATGGGCCAGAAAGAGCAGCTTAGCCTGGGTCAAAACCAAGAAACAAGCCTCTCTAGGAGAAAAGGGGGTAGAGAGAATCATTGCAAGTCGCCCCCTGAATTATTGCATCTCCATATCTGCCATGTGCCAGGGTCTGTAGTAGACAATTTACATGAATCCTGCTAAGAAAAAAGGATTGCCCACAAATTTTTCTCCATATTTCATTAATGAGCAAAATCAAAGCAGCAATGATGGTAGAGTAAACGGAGTTGCCAATAAGTCTAAAATTATTTCAAAATAAAAAGTTAAAGCAAAACAAGCTGGTAGATGCTAATCTGATAACTGGATCTTGACTCTTGGTTGCAAATGATGGAAACCTACAGTATTTCAGAAAAGTAGGATGCTGGGTGACTTGCAGAAGCCAAGATAGCGGTATGGCTGGGCCTCAGGTCTACCTCTACCTCAGCTCATATCAACCTCTCCTCTTAGGCCATATTCTTCTGAATGCTCATGACAACCTCTCCTCTCAGCCCATATCCTTCTGATTGCTCATGACACCCTCTCCTCTCAGTCCTTATCCTTCTGAATGCTCATGACAACCTCTCCTCTCAGTCCATATCCTTCTGACTGCTCATGAAAACCTCTCCTCTCAGTCCATATCCTTCTGAAAGCTCATGACAACCTCTCCTCTCAGTCCATATCCTTCTGAATACTCATGACAACCTCTCCTCTCAGTCCATATCCTTCTGAATGCTCATGACAACCTCTCCTGTCAGTCCATATCCTTCTGACTGCTCATGACAACCTCTCCTCTCAGTCCATATCTTTCTGAATGCTCGTGACAACCTCTCCTCTCAGTCCTTATCCTTCTGAATGTTCATGACAACCCCTCCTCTCATTCCATATCCTACTGAATGCTCATGACAACCTCTCCTCTTAGGCATGTCCTTCTGAATGCTCATGACAACCTCTCCTCTCAGTATGTATCCTTTCTGAATGCTTATGACAACCTCTCCTCTTAGGCATATCCTTCTGAATGCTCATGACAACCTCTCCTCTCAGTCCATATCCTTCTGAATGCTCATGACAACCTCTCCTCTCAGTCTATATCCTTTCTGAATGCTTATGACAATCTCTCCTCTTAGCCATATCCTTCTGAATACTCATGACAACCTGTCCTCTCAGTCCATATCCTTCTGAATGCTCATGACAACCTCTCCTCTTAGGCATATCCTTCTGACTGCTCATGACAACCTCTTCTCTCAGTCCATATCCTTCTGAATGCTCATGACAACCTCCCCTCTCAGTTTATATCCTTCTGAATGCTCATGACAACCTCTCCTCTCAGTCCATATCCTTCTGAATGCTCATGACAGCCTCTCCTCTCAGTCCATATCCTTCTGAATGCTCATGACAACCTCTCCTCTCAGTCCATATCCTTTCTGAATGGCCGTTTCCATTTCAGTCTCTGCCCAGATATTTCCATTTCCCCGGTCCATGTGAAAGGACAGACAGATATTGACACCTCCCACACTTTACATCTTTATAGTCCTGAGTAGAGATGGAGTCTCAGTCTAACTTCCAGCTCTTCAATTCTCAGGGAAGGTCCCTGATTGGATCAGATGCCATCCACAGACCATTTGGAACCAACTCTGTGCAGGAGTGGGGTAATATTTTTCTGACATAGGAACTTCTAGAGTAACCCTCTGGGTGAACTAGAGAGGGGTGACAAAGGCTATGCAGGCAGATACTCAGTACAGGGCTGAAAGAACACACGTGGTCCAGAGGAGGAGGTTTAGTGATGCCACTGCAACATCACTCACCACTGATGCAGCTGCCCTGTGGGGCTCCCTTGACTAGCATAGGTGATCTTGGAGGCCTCACCATCAGAGTTCTGGGCACTCAGGTTTGCATGCAGACTGGAGCAGTATGAGCAGAAGGAGCAGAGAAGTGAGTAGTTAGCAGGTACATTCTATGTCCTTCACTGTGCCTTACATACAAGCAGCTCATCAGGCTCCTAGACCCATTATGCTGATGTGAAAACTGAGGCTCAGGGAGCAGAGGTCACTTGCTGAAAGACAAAACTCTAATAAGTGATGAAAAATCCTAAAAACGGTTCAATTTTCAAGACCTTTATCACTCGAAACCAAGCTCTTCAGTGACTGGCTTTCTTTCCTCATTTGTATCTTTTCAAACTTAGAAAAAGTTCTCAGAATAAACTTAGGCAGCGAATAGCTTATCATCTTCCAATTTCTGTAAAGCACTTGGTTCCACTCTGGCCTCGGGGTGCCTGCCAATATCTCTGAGTCAGTCAAACCATCCCTTATAAAATGAGAAAATGCAACCAATCCACCCTAAATGATTCATGGCACCAAACATACATATTTATAGGCTATCCTCGGGCATGAAACCCACTCGAGGCTCTCTTGTTCACACCCCCACACATCTGCAAGCCTGTGTCAGGCACTTGGAAGAACCAAAAACCCTGCCACTTATTCACCCACACGTGTCTGTGATGGGATTTGAACTCTCGATGAACCACCACCACCCAGCAGAGCCAATCTCTAAGTACCCATCTGTGGGAGCGGAGTTCTGAAATGAGAATTCTGCTTCTGGCTGTCACTAAACATTGTTCCAGTTAGTTAGTTTTTCTTCAAGTTATATCTCAAGCTTGGGGCACCAGCCACTCTCTGCCCTCGGATATAACAGAAGGGGCATTGTCATTAGAGCTGAATCAATGCAGGGTTAAGGATATGCTCCTGTGGACTCTGTGACCTCAGAAACGCTTTTTTTTTTTTGATTGTTTTATCTTTATTATAGATAAAAATATGCACCATAGATGTGGCCTGACCCATTACCCTCCCTCCACCCAAAACTCCCCCCTCCCTTCCCCTTCCTTGGTCCTTTCCCCATAGTCTTGTGGTACAGTTGGGTTATAGCCTTCATGTGAAAGCTATACTTTAGCTTCATAGTAGGGCTGAGTACATTGGATACTTTTTCTTCCATTCCTGGGATACTTTGCTAAGGAGAATATGTTCCAGCTCTATCCATGTAAACATGAAAGAGG
>CAUYPK010146322.1:0-15636 GCA_963574355.1 Loris lydekkerianus | reverse complement strand
GATATGACTATTGTATGCAGCAAATATCTGGCCTGAGTTTTTGTATACAGTCAGCTAACCTGTGCCTCTTTAGAGGACAGTTTAAGCTGTTCACATTAATGGAGAATATTGATAAATCTGGTAAAATTTTGGATTTCGAGTTTTTCAAAGTCCAGTGGACATTTTTAATCCTTTTGCCACTGTGGAAGTTGGAGTTTGATCAAAAGTTTCTGAGTGAGTTTACTTCGGTGGTAGAGGATTGGGCTAGTTATTAGGTAGGATAGGTCTGAGAATATCCTGAAGAGCTGGTTTGGTTGAATTTCTTCTACTTATGAATGTCATTAAAATATTTAATTTCTCCATCATAAATCAAACTCAGTTTAGCTGGATACAGAATCTGGGGTTGAAAGTTATTTTGCTTTAGGAGATTAAAAGTTGATGACCACCCTCTTCTGCCTTGAAATGTTTCAGCAGAGATATCTGCAGTCATTCTAATATTCTTCCCTTTGTAGGTAATGGATTTCTTATGTCTGGCTGCTTTCAGAATTCTCTCCTTCATGTTAACTTTAGTGAAGTTAATTATGATATGCCTGGGGGATGTCTTATTGGGATTGAGTCGTGCTGGGGTTCTGAAACTATCTGCTTTCTAAATTTCAGAATCTCTTGGCCTGTCTGGAAAATTCTCTTTCATAATTTCATGGAGAAGGGCCTCTGTGCCTTGTGAGGCCACTTCATTACTTTCAGGGATTCTGATGAGGTAGATATTAGCCTTTTTCGAATTATCCCAGAGCTCTCTGAGAGAATAATCTGTTTTTGCTCTCCATTTCTCTTCCTCCTTAAGAGTTTGGGAACACTCAAAGGCTTTGTCTTCAATGTCAGCAATCCTTTCTTCTGCTTGCTCCACTCTGTTACTGAGGGATTCTACTGTATTTTTCAGATCTTTGAGGGCTGCAAATTCTTGCTTCAGTGTGTCAAAATCTTTGGTGGTTTTGTCCTTAAATTTGTTAAATTCTTGAGACAACTTTTGAATTTCTCTTCGAATTTCTAATTCCGACTTTTGAATTGCTGCTTGAATTTCTAATTCCAAATTTTCCTCCATTTTATTAATCTTGTTTGCAATCCAAATTCTGAATTCTATTTCTGACATCTTGGCCAGCTGTTTATGAATGGGATCTTCAGTTACATCTGCCACATCTTTCCTTGGGGGGGTTGATCTAATCTGGTTATTCATGTTACCAGAGTTTTTCCACTGATTCTGCTCCATGATTATTTTACAACATTTGATTTTTCCCCTGGAGCTTTTTGAGGACCCTTACAGTGCTATGGCCTGAGAAACTGGAGACTTGTTTGGTGTGGTGGGGCTAAATGGTTCTGTCTTATTTTCAGCTGGTCTTTGTTCAACCCTAGTGAAACAGTTACTCTGGGTTGAAGTCTAAGCTGTGGAGAAATACCAGCAATTAAGTCACCCCACTCCCCACAGGCAACAATTGGAAAAGAAAAATCAAACCTTCCTACAACCACACACCCAGGGCACCAACTGAATAGTCCTTGGGCAATTGGCTTAGTTCAAAAGGTCCAAATCAATTGTCTCAGTCACCACCTGTCTCCGGTGGGAGAGTTTAAAATGTCTCTGGCTACTGGATCGCAGGGGTCTGGTGACAACTCAGGTTTGACTTGCTCCAGTGCTGCGTGAAGTCATGAGGACCCACCCAGCAAAAAGATCAGTCTGGGAATGTTGATGCCTCCTTCTCCACCTTGCACCTCTGTCACACCCAGTCACTGATAGTCCCGCAGGGCTGTGAGCCAGTTGCCTCTAGTGAACAGATACTCCAGGGGTTTGCACCTGTCTGAATCACAAGGAAATCTATATCTGCTCAGCCAGGCTGCTGCGCTCTGCCTCTCTCTAGCAGGGGGGAGGTAAGGCCTGACCTCGGGTGCTTGATGGAGGCTGGGGGGTGTTCAGTCAGTTCCAGCCCCACCCCTGATTGATGTTACTGACAGAACAGAACAGAACAACTTTGGGGGAATTAGTTTCTGTCCCTGCTAAATTCCCCTACAGAAGAGAAACTGTTTTGAGTTCCTAGAGCCTGCGCCTCAGGCCCTGTCTTTGCTCTTGCAGGTTTGTATTTGAATGGCTATCAGTTCTAGCCTCCTGCCTTCCTTTGTCTATAGGCTGACAATCCCCTGAGGGCCAGGTGCATCTTAGGCTCAGTTATGCAGTCCTCTGGGTCAGCCCCACCCTGGGAATTTTCCGGCTCTGCGCATGCATTTTCGAGTCCCCGCGCTCCACCCAGGCCAGTACCACCTCAGGCAAACCCTTTACTCATGGGGCCTGCATTTACATCCCAGATCTGTTCTGCAGTGGTTGCCGCCTGAGAAGCTGCCCAGCCTCCTCTGGTTGCCCAGGGAGACAGGGGGTGTGGCTTCACAATATCCAGGAGTGAGCCCTATTGTTGCCAAAAACAGCTGCTGCTGTGCCTCAGGGCACTGCCGCTCCAGTGTGGTTACCTCTCAGCAGACTGTCCTCTCCTAAGTCCCGTGCTGCAGAATCCGCACTGACCAGCTGCAGTCTAGGCCCTGTCCACACCCCTCGAGAAATCACCCAAGTATGTGGACTACTGGGGGACAGGCCTCCAGACCTCCGAGTGAGAGTGGAGGGGAGTGCTGGGAGCTCAGAATTGCAGGTAGAGAATATATACAGTTTTATGCCTGGCAGGAGAATGCCATGGCACCCTAGTAGGGAAGGTAGGTCCAGTTTTTAGAGGGTCTCTCCTGTGGAGTGTAGTTGGAGGACCTTTGAACTTTATTTGTTAGTGGGGCATTCTGAGCCATTCTCTTGGAGGAGGGGACTCCTGTCCGCTTGGTGATGGATTTTGTACCTTTTCTTTGTATCCTTGAGGTCACAGCTTGCCTCAGTGGGGTCGATGTGCATTCTTCAACCTTCTCTCTCGGTGCAGCTCTAATCCACCAGGTTACTTGCTAAATTTCTGTCCTTTAACTCTCCTTCTGGATAGAAGCCTCTGTGGAAAGCTGGCTTCAGTCAGCCATCTTGTCTCCACCCCCGAATCAGTGCACATTCAAATGCAGGGCTGAAGCATAAAGGAGCAGGGTGTTGAGAGCTATAATCACTTTGCAGAGTTTCTGAAGAAAGAATGAGATTGTTGTACTCTGTGAAAAATGAAATTTTAGATTTTAGGGTAATGAATCTTAAGCATTTTATAAAATGTGCAGAGACTAATAATAAAAGTTACTTCTAATTTTTAATTTTGGGGTGATTCTTATTCTGAAATATTATCCCCCTTTGTTCTCCAAACATTCAGTAGAATATGTTACAATGTATTTACAGGCGAGCCAGAACTATTTGAGCATTGTTTGGGAGTTTATGTGACCTTCTCCCTTTGCAGATCTTAGATGGACCTAGTTAGCCCCAACTTGATTACTTTATTGGAAGATCTCACCACCACATTTATAAAAGTTAAAAGTATACTTCAAAAAATTTACCAAAAAAAAAAAAAAAGTCTATTTGCATGAATATTAGCGAATGAATATAATGTATGTTGAGAACTTATTTGGGAATATTGTTATTCATTTGAAGCAAAGATTAAGTTAAATAAACTTGCTGCTTTATAAAATATGAAATCTGAAGATAAGAATTTAAATATTCACAATGCAAAAATTAGTTTATTCTCTAACGTGCAATATTAAATTAAAATAAAGATCATCTCTATATATCCACACAATGTAATGTGCTGTGATTTTCACAGAGGCTTAAGTTTGGTATCCAAAATTCAAAATTTATCAGTATTTCACTTGTTTTACATAATGCAGAAAATAATCATTTTTAGAAAAGGCTTGGCTATTTATCACTTTGTAGTAGTTCAGCAAAGCTTAGTGATTAATATGTCTGTGGAGCTGTCAATAGGTGGCCTCTGATAAATCTGATTATTACCATTCGAATAAATGGCTCATTTATCAGTCTTTGTATACCCTGGCTGTGTCTGTGCACATGTTAGAGAAAGATAATCACACAGTGCTTAGAACAAACAAATTGGTTCATTTGCACTAGGTTTGTAATTAGGGAATAGAAAGCCAAACTGGATAAGACAGAGTAAAGGTCCCCAGCTAAAATGAATTTCATTTTCAAATCCAGTAAGAAAGAGCTCAGGAAACAGACTCTGTAAAGCTTAACATTACATTCTTTTGAAAACCAACCAGTAGATAATAAAGATATACTTTAAAATTAAATCACACTAACATGCTTTGTATTAATTTCTGGATTTTTAAGTTCATACGATGAATATATTAACACCTTAATTATATTTTATTTCTTCAAAGATAATCTACATTAAAAGGTTTCACAATAAAGTACTGTTTCAAAACCAATAGCTGCTATCCCTTCCAGCAATTAACAGACTCTAAATTGTGAGCCCATTTTTTTTAAAGTGTATGTCTATATTGATATTGGTTAATCAATCTAGCTAGGATTTTGAAAAGTTACATTAACAGAATAATATTTTTCTTCTTTACTCACAAATATGATACAGTATTGTAGTATGCTAAATCTTTTTAAAACACATGTGAGGGTATCACATATTCAGCTATCACACCTGAGTAATTACTGTAGCAAACATACTCATACAAAGAATGACTTAATGTTGAGTGAGAATAATTTGACATCTGTCAAAAATTAATGCTTCTAAATTTGAAGTTAACTTTTATGTTCATTTATATCAATAAGCTCTTGCCCAGTGTTTTTCAAACGAGGAAATAAAATTCTAAATTATATTGGGTTAACATGAGCTAATAGAATAATATAGAGAATAAAAAACTCAAAGTTAAGTGAAATGATAAACTCCAAATGACATAGTGAAAGATACAACATAACTGTAATCCTCGGAATTGAATCTAATAACACTTGTCTACACTCGCCCTTTTTTACTCAAATGTTTAAAATGATGACATCCCAGTTGTTTGTCCATGGAAAATTATGCAAAACATAACTCAAAGTAACCACTTTATGAAAATGGCTATATTAAATAATAAAAGTTTACCTTAACTTTGGAGGAAGTATGCACATTTTTCCATCCCTAGATCTGCATTTAACTTTCAAATTATTTTTTATCATTAAAAAATGTCTATTATTTTGTCTTATGCAATACTATACATAGATTAATGTCTTCTTCAAGTATTTTACATGCCCTTACTATTACTCTTTTTTTCCTGAGCCTTTTGTCTAGACTTTAGAGCATTCTAATGGGTATATTTTGATAACGATAAGCCACTACATTCAAACACCTTATGTGTCTAGCAATATCATGAAATATCAATTGTATGTAATCACTGCTGTCATCAGGAATCTAAATGCGTATGATATTTTTATGAAAGATAATCTATAATTCTACTTTTCTTCCATTTAAATTCTTTAAATATAAAAGTTATATTTGTGTGATTCCTTACAAATGTATACAGATGTCTAGATATGGTGATTAAAAACTGGAATCCAAACTGCTGGTAGTGCTGCCTTCTCTGACTCAGATATTTGGGTAGATGAAATGAAACTTTTAAGCTTCATCCTGTACATTTTCTTAATGTTCAAATCCTGTATTATTCACGTACTACATAGCAATTCAGTAAATTCCCAAAAGTGCTTTTCAATATTCAATTTTCTCATGCAGCCTGGGAAAAATGTGTTACCATCTTTCTAATGATTAAATTGAATTGATATTATTTTTCTCACAACTCTTATTTCAATGTTTCAGATCTTTTTGACATTAGTACTTTTTTTTATATCTAGACTTCATTACTTACAATCTATAAGTTTCCAATAGTTCTGTTTCCTTTGTCATCTATTAAATCATTTTTAAGGGCTTTTAAGTATTAATATTACAAGTGGGGCACAGCGACTCACACTTGTAATCCCAGCACTTTAGGAGGCTGAGGTGGGAGGATTCCTTGAGTTTGGGAGTTTGAGACCAATCTCAGCAAGAGGGAGGCCCCATCTCTACTAAAAGTAGAAAAATGAGCTGGGTGTCAGGCAGGCACCAATAGTGCCAGCTACTAGGAGGCTGAAGCAGAAGGATCATTAAATTAAGGAGTTTGAGGTTGGTGTGAACTAGACTGATGCCACAGTACTCTAGCTTGGGCAGCAGAGTAACACTCTGTCTCAAAGAAAAAAAAAGAAAAAAAGAGTTAATATTATATTTCCATCAAAAGGGCTACTTACTTTGTTTTGCATCAACATTCTCATTGTAAATAATAATACCAAGTTGCTAGCTTTTTAGGATTTTCTACAAAGTATTTTTGTCACTGCACATTTTTCAGCTCAAATAACTATACTACAATCAATTTTATAAATTCATTTTAATCTGATGGAATTATATGTTAAATCACTCTCTTTAATGTAACATGTCAAACTTGAAGAATACATTCCATGAATCAGAGACTTTTTAGAATATTCATGGCTATGTAACTCATGGAACATATTTAGAACTTTTCAATTATATAAATAGCTGTTTTTGAAATATTGCTTCCTTTATGCTATTGTGAAATTCTAAAGTCCAAATACTTTGGAATAAAATCTTTTCATTTACTGACTTGTAGTTATATTGTTTCTCTAGTTTTCTAACACATACGTCAAAAAAAAAAAAATACAAACTATCACTGTGTCACTCAATTATTTCAATTCCTTTTAAATCATTGGGAATAGATGACACTGACTTATCATCAATTTGTAATTTTTTTTCAGTTGATGACTCGTCTTCATTTTTTAAAAACAAGGCATTTGGAAAGCATGCTATTCATTTGTTGCACTCTCACTTTCAGTATTGATCATATCTAAAATGAAATTGCTCCTGTGTTTAATTTAACAGTGATTTTTTATACCTTAGGGGAACACATCATGGTAAGACTCAGCTTAAGGGTATGCCTATCTTTGAATGAAATGAAAAGGAAGTGTGAAAAATAAAGTTTTCAGCAGACATCTATATCAGGACAGGGAGCACATGGAGCCAATAATCTAAAAATGAATTCTAGATTAATTTATTTTCTGAAGTTATTTCCATCTATGTCGTGGAGCAGCCTGGACACACGATGGGTTTACTTCCTAGTGTCCTGGTCGTGCGGGAGACCGAGGAAAGTTATTAATGGGAGTTATAGAATATTAATATAGAGAAATAATACACACAGGCAAAGTGATAGTTTTTAGAGCAGAGGGGCTTGGGAGGCGGCACACATTTCCTCGTGAGGCTTCCAGGATACCGCCCTGAGTATCGGGGCTCTGTGCTTATTTCATACATCAGTGTTACAGTCATAAACCTCATAAAAGCCGGGCAAACAATCTCATCAAGGTTCTTGCTAAGCTTACATTTCTACTAACCTGACTAACTCTACAGCTGTTACATGAATTGCATGGATTTGTTGTTTTTTTTACTGTTTTAAGGTAAATGGTCTTAATATAAACAGAGTCTTGAGCAGGAAGCCTTTTAGAGGCTGACTCAAGGACCAAATCCCAGCTGATCCATGGTCACACACCACAGATGTGATGTTCTAATACTCTGACAGCCTTGTATCCAAACAGACTCCTCTGGCCCAATCAAGATGACAGAAGAAAAGAGATGTTTCATCTCCTTATCTGGTCAGGAGCAAGTCTTCCTGTGTTTGACTAAGTTTGAAGAAAGCGCTTTCCCAGAGCAAACAGCCCTGCCATGGCAGAAAGTGGCTTTAAGGCCTCCAGGCAGCTGTGAGGAGACGGGGTCTACACAACACACCAGGCTTCAGAGTAGTAAAGTGACAGGATCTCACTTGTGCTCAAAGCCAGGAAACTGGGTCTGAATCAATTCTCCATTACTGTTCCCCTTGGTCCAGACTCTGTTCCTATTCCTAATAATATTTCTAATCTACTAATAATTAATAATTGAATATTGGTTTCAAACTTATAAATCATTATTACCAGTAATGCAAGCACATCAAGATAGGACTCTTCCCTTAAGTCTTCCCACATGAACTCTTCACATCTAACATTCCATGAGAAGTTTCTAAACATCATCATTCTAAAATGAATGGGGTAAAATATGTTTCCTGTTTGGTGGTGCAGTCTTCATCATCTTTATCTTTCATTTATTCTTCTCTCCAAGCCTTGGTTACTTGACATGTGTCCTCATTTTAGTTCTTTTTTCTCCTAACGCTCTCCCTTAGCTGCTGAATATAGTTGAAATTCTCCTTATATTCTACTATACAGAATGTGAGTGATACACATTGTGTATGCAGTTATCTATGGGACTAGCAACTGCATACAGTTTGGACAACTAGCTTTCAACGAAAGGGATGAGCTCTTTTATTAACAGAACATAATCTCTAAACAAATGAATAAACAAAGTAGATATATCAATGTGCTTTCCAACTATAAACTTATCCAGTTTGATGAAAGACAGCAGGCGTCCATTAGCTCAGGGTGTCCTCTTCACAGATGTAACATAAGTGTTACAATGCACAACTGAGATGTGGGACAATGATGAACCATTAAGTGACTTGCTCAAGTTTACAAGGCAGAGACTTTTTAATACAAGTTCTGTGTATCAACAAAGGCACATTTTCTTCATTAGCTCAGTCTCTTACAAAATTCAATTTATTTAGTGTTAGGTTTTTAATTAAAAATGAGGTATTAGCATTTTAATAAATGATAACAGCATCTTTTGAGGTTCAATATGCCTTCATACTAATTTTGTTTCATATATATTTCCTATGGAAAACTACAGCATTCAAGAAACCAAATGAAATGATACACTCTTCACACTGCAATTGCCTGTATTGAATGTAGAATGATTCCCTTAGCATTATTACTACTTTCCATTGGTAGACTTACATCCTAGGGACAAAGTAAAGAATATTTAAACTCCACACATGAACTGCAGTGACTTAAGTAGAATATGTCAGTGTAATTACTACTTAGATGCATAATATTCTAAACTAATATCTACTGAAATTGAAGATTAGTCATTACTGGTATTTCCCAAGTGTTCATGGTGGTAAGAAAAAGTGATTCTCAAAATGGATTAGGAAAGATTGGGAAGAACTGAGCTTTTACTTTAAAAAATGACAGAAAACTACATTTTATTTTAGCATATAATGAAATTCAAAAATACATATACATGCATATCTTCCTTGATTTACATACGAAATTTCATTAGAATATGCACCTATATGTTTTTCTCCTCTTCTACTTTTTAAAACTGCTCACTGATCCCTTATAAATAAAATTTTAAAATTCTCTGATGGTTTGAATAACTGAGAAACATTCCTTGGATCTGCATCATTCGGGTACCTTACTATGGACCACAGTGTATTTTCCCAAAATTCTTACATTAAAGTCCTAATCCTCTATGTGACTATACTTGGAGGAAGGGCCCATGCAGAGAGAATAAAGTTTAAATAAGGTTGTAAGGGTGGAGCATCTTACAGTGCTATCTATCCAATACAAAGAGGAAGAGACACCAGAGATCTCTGTCAAAGAGATCATGTCATGCGGACACAGCAAGATGGAAACCATCTACAAGTCAGGAAGAAAATCCTTACAGAAATTTCACAGGACCTTGATCTTGAATTTCTATCCTCCATAGTTGTGAGAAAATAAATTTTTGTGGTTTAGGCCACCTACTCTATTTTGATAAGGCAGCCTGAGCTGACCAGTACGTTCTCACACAGAGAGTAGTCCAGACAGAAAGCATTCTGTAATTCAGAGTTGATATATCCTTCTACAGAGTCAACATTCTTTTTTTGTTGCTGAAATAATCACCTGCAAACCTTTTCTATTAAAAAAAAAAAAAAAAAAAAAAGTCATTTTCTTTCAAGTCCATGGAAACATACGTATGCTGGTAGATTTATTAAATCATGGGTTCCCGAAAACCACAGCAGAGTCTTAATTAGCCTAGAGTCAATTAGGCTACTTTCTCAACTATGGACATAAATGCTCCCAAATTTCTAAGGGTGCATCTTGATATATGTGTCACTGATCATGAAGAAGATCATTAATGTGTTCATTCATTCAAGTAATCAATTCCTAAACATCAATTATTGACAAGGCATTTAGGAGACAGGAAAGATACATGTTGCAGAGTATCACACAATCTGATACAAGATCAAAGGGCAGGATTAAAAGAAAATAGTAAATAAAGCGGGGAAGACTGTAAAAGGTATTTGTTTCATGAACAATTCTGAATACTCGTACTACTAATAAAGAGATTTTTGTGTTATCTCTGTGATTTTTACGAGTTGTTTTTAATCACTGGTTGCCACCTATAACACCACATTTAAAAACCAAGAGTCTTTGTCCTACATAAACAACAAATGGTGTCAAGTCAGTGATACTGTGAGATTTATTTGTTAGTTCTAGAAATGTATGTCTTTACCTAAACTGAAAGAAGTAGTTGAAAATTTTTCTTAAGTTCTTTTGGTGAAAAATAAATTGTTTCTATTAGCATAATCTTGATTTATTTTTATTTCAAAATTACAATATTGTTTGTGAGGAATAAGCCTTCCCTTAGGGGAGAAGTTACTACTCATATCATTTTAAAATTGTATTAGTATACCAGATTATATAAAATCCTGAAATCCAATAAAATTCTATTTTATTCATTAAATAATATTATGTGTTTGTTTTAGTGTTATACAGGTACTAATAATGCTTGATTTGGCTGAATTCTATAATCACTGAGAGCATATGTACCTAACACCTTCTCAATTGGCAGCAACAATACAAAATAAGATGAAAATAAAAGGATAAAATCCCTCACTATGACCTGCTTCTACTCTCTCTCAAACTCTCATTTGTGACTTCCCATGTCATTATATTTGGTAGAAGAAGAAAAAAAAAAAAAAACCTAACATCTTCATGAAATTTTCTAATTATATTCATTTTCAAGATGGGGCCATAATTTCTCTTTTATTAATTGACCTATCTCCTAAGTATCCCTAAGGGAAAAAACATCAGAAGAATTTTAAGAGAAAAAAAGCACATTCAGCTTCTTAATATCCAAATTTCTTTATATATTAAGAAAATACATCTGACCTTTAAGATAGTGAAATGTACACTTTTCATTGCAAACTGAACATCTACTGATTCCACTTGAAAGTGTGTAAATGAGAACAATAAAAACAAAGAGCTACTACTGATTAAAATTGCTCAACTTGCACCTTTATTACAAGATAATTTAATGATCATTATCTTAGCTTCAAAGAGAAAAATCTGAAAAAGTAAAGAGATTGCCTCTAGGTATCCAACTGCCCAGTGTACAAATGTCCTTATTGCATTAAGCTTGAAAATATCAATAGGACAAAATAAAGAGAAGAGAAAATCTATAAACAGTTTAGACATTCATTCAACATGTATTAGGTGTTTACTATTTCACAAATACCATGTCAGTCACTGAGACTCCAACTCTGAGTAAGCAGATATTGCAACAAAAAATCAACCGTTGTAGAAGCAGGCAGCTATGGGAGCTCATGTACCTTCCCAACTCAGGAGACACTAAAATCTGGGTGCTCAGTGCTCTAAGGCGGTAGCCATCCCCATCCACGAGCTTCATCTTTATCATGTACATGTGGTGAGGCTCCTGGAAGAACAAGATTAGCAAGCCCCACGTCATTCTTTGCAAGGTGACTAGCTGCTAGGCCTCTATTCTGGGGAGCTCCAACCTTCTGTGGCATCATCTTAACCCTGTACCTTTGAACCAAGAAGCTACTGCTGATGGAAAGTATGGATGACAGCTGCAGATCAGCCAAGAGCTTCACTGTCACCCTGAACAACCTTGCCAAGGTTACCTTTGATGCCACCTCCAAGATCTACAGCTACCTCACAACCAACTTCTGGAAGGAACCCATGTTCACCACGTCTCCCCATCAGGAATTGACCGTTTCGTAAAGACCAACACCACAGTGCCCAGGCCACAGGACTCAGGCTCTAGCTGGAGCCAGCACATAGTGCTTTTCCACAAGAATAAAATAAAATGGGTTAGAAAAAAATAAACAAAATCGTGATATAATAAGAATTACTTTATAAAGTTGTTTGAGAATTAACTGAGAAATAAATGTAAATCTAAGTCCAATGTGCACACAGGAAATAGCACACATTACTCATTTTATAGGGCTTAAAAGCTCTGTGATGAGATGATAAGGCTGGAAGTAAAAGTTTTATTATTATGAGCAAAAGGGTGTTATTTAAGCTATGGGAATAGAAAGTGTTACTTAGAAAATTCAGAGAATGAGGTTTGCAGAAGGATTATCACAAAACTGCTATATATTTATATCAGTTCTGATATATATATTCTCTGATTTCTCTAAGTAACACTTTACAGCTATCTATCTATATCTATATCTATATATATAATAACATGAGCTGAGACAGTTAACTCAGAGGGTAGTGTGTGGAGAGGCAGTAAAAATATTAACAGTTGTGGCATTCTTGAAAGAATGTATGATGTGATATCACGCAGTCTGAGAAAGGACATGTTGAAAAGACAATGATTTATAGAACCAAATGCTGCCACAAGGTATTATGAAAAAGTAAAGATTATTTTTATTATTATAGCAGTAGGAAACTGCTTTTATACAAAGAGAAAACCTGAGTAGTGTGTGGTGATAGTGGAACAGAAAGAACAAGGTAGACAATTCTTTGGGAAGTGTGTCTATGAAAGAAGAATGTGAAATGAGGATCAGAGGAGCTTAGAACTAGTATTAGTTTGTTTAGTGGGAAAAAGGTAAGTCCATTTATTAAGTTAGAATAATACACCTATTAAGTTAGAATAATAATAATTCAATGTTTTTAATATTTAGAATTAATTTTAAAATTATCTAAATAATCGAAGAAATCATCTCATCCTTGTTTAATGTCATATATTATATGCAATGCATTAATTTATGTCGATGTTTTCTAAACTGGAATTCTAGAGATCATTCCACCACATATTCGATGATAGAAAGTCTTCACCACATAGTATCTATTTACAATTTAAAACATGCTTTGAGACATTTTTATCTAACAATTTACATTTTGTTCGTTTGTGGATCCTTTAAATTTCTGATACTGTGATTTGCCTCTTCCTATGTTTGCCCAAATTAAGAATTATGTTTTTTATTTATTTGTAACTATTCTGTTTGTATCTCTGATGTATTTCTTTATAATTTCTTTTCTTTTTTTAAATTTTATTTTCTTTTTTTTTTTTAGAGTGAGACACTCTCACTCTATTGTCCTGTGGCGTCGTCATAGCTCACAGCAACCTCAAACTCCTGGGCTCAGGCGATCCTTTTGGTTCAGCCTCCCTGAGTGGCCGGGAACACAGGCTCCGGCCACACACCTGGCTAGTTTTTGTATTTTTAGTAAGACAGTCTGGCTCTTGCTCAGGCTGGTCTCCAACTCCTGAGCTTGGCATATCCCCCTACCTGGGAGGAACATCAGCACAGTTTGCACGCAGATGTTAGAAATCACTGTACCCCAGGAAAAACTTCACAATTAGCTAAAATGTCATTAAGCTTAGTGGCAGCTTCCATATACCAGTTAGTCAATATTTATGATAAAAAATGTCATAAAATTATATTTATATCTTTGATCTGACATAAAACTTCGAAAGCCTCACCTACTCCTCAATAAAATGCAAAGCGTCCTGTGCGGGTCTCACAGCTGTAATCTTTGTAATTTCTACTTGAGAGAAAAATCTTTTTTCACAAGCCATAGTTGATTTTTGAATGTTTATGTCGCCTTTTTAGTACATAGATTATTAATTTTTCAAAATTTAAAAGTGTAATTTTTCTCAAATTCTCATGCATTTTCTGTCTTCCAAAGCCAGTTTTCTGTTTTTATATTTTTTAAACTATCAATTACCTACATCAATCTTTGAGACCTAAAAAAGACATGAAATAAAATGCTTCCAACTCTGATAAGAAATGTCTTATAAGGCTGGAAGTTAAAAGATTGCTGTTTTTCTATTTTATAGCTCCCGATTTCTGTCAGTCCACTAATTTGTTGATTAGGTTTCTTGTCATTTTGTTTTTCTACACCCCGACTCCTTATTCCTGACATTTAAGACATTTATCTTGAATTTTCATTGCTTATTTTTGTAAACCTTGTTATCCATTGAGTCCTTTAATCTGTGAATGAGATTATGATCAACTACTTTGTTTTGAAGTCATTGCTTCAACTCAGAACCTCATATATAATTTCTGGCTCTGGAATTTACTTTTTATACTAAAATCACAAGCACCTCTATAAATTGCCCAGACTTCCTATGCCCTTTTCCAAAGTTCCCCATTCTAGCATTTTACATTTATGTATCTATATATTCCCATTTGAAGTCAAAGGAGCATGGTGACAACTCCTTAATCTTCCACAACAAATACAGATGTGTTGGGGGGGGCGGGGGGGTGAAGGGGGGGGATAGATAGATAAATATGTTCCTGCCATCAATAAGCTCAATAAATTTATGACGCATGAGGTATATGCAAGAATAGATACACCACAAGGTAATTGTGGAACAAAGTTGTGAAAGTTCATAGAATGTAAAAAACAAAAAAACTAAAAGCCGATTCCCTTTCCATCAAAGACCAAAGTGGGTCAATGGATAGCAGAGGGAGAGAAAACATTTTTAAAATGTACTGAAGCATAGCTGTAGACAAATATGAAATAGCAGCAACTGATAGACCAGTTTGACAATCATTTATGAGAACTAAGCTTTAGGACAACTCTAAATCTAAGAAAACAGCAAAGAACAACAGACTCTGAAAAAGTGAATGCAGTTTTACAAGTGAACAAATTGTTATGTTCTATGGAGAGGCAAAGGCTGTTGGTTGTATTTATTTCTGTTATACATGCAGCACCACTAATCTCTCTCAATAATATGATATTTAAAAGTGAATATATATATATATATATAAATATATATGCATGACTATAGACATTTATATATACATCTATTCTGTAAAAGCATATAGTAATATACACATCTACAGGTAGAATACAAAAGGAACATAAAATGTTCAGTCTTTCATTGTGGCCTCAATTTAGTATTTTAGTGAAATTTAAAGACTCTAATTAGATCAGCAAATCGATAAGTCATCTTCAAATACTATCGTGATTTATCTCTTAAATCTTATCAGTGAGACAGCATGAAAAATGTCTGTTGACCTTGATTCTTAACTGATTTCCAACATCATTATTTATTTCGTAGAAAGAATTCACTCTGAGTCTAGATTGAAGATAGGAAAAAGTTTTTAAAAAGAAAAAAAAGTTATGAATAAGCAAATTTATGTGAAACTGAAGACATTTCTTTATTTTATTATTAAGTCATTTGTACATAGATCAAAAATACATTTATGCCATTATGGGATTTGATGTGTTGATTATTTGCACAAATTAAAGTGCTTACATCCTACTAATCCATAGCTTTCACCTCATTTACCCAATTACAACATTAAGACATTTGTGTTCTACACCTGACAGATCCAACTTGTACTTGCAATATGCTCCATAGATGTGGTCCTCCTTCTAACCCTCCCTCTATCAACCCATCCCCCTCCTTCTCCCCTCTCCTTCCCTCCTTCATCCTAGGCCATAGTTGTGTTTCATTTTTCATATGCAAGTGTGAGTGATTATAAATTGGTTTCATAGTAGTA
>CAUYPK010146320.1:0-14944 GCA_963574355.1 Loris lydekkerianus | reverse complement strand
CCAAGACCCAATCAAATCGAACCCTGGCATCACCCTGGCACCATCCAGTCAGATCACTCCTCCTGGTATCACCACCCCATTGCAAGATCCAATCAGGTCATGCCACCTAACCCTCTTTTTTTTTTTTTTTTTTTTTTTTTTTAGAAAGAGTATAAATATGTCACCCTCAGTAGAGTGCAGTACCATCACAGCTCACAGCAACCTCAAACTCTTGGGCTTAAGTGATTCTCTTGCCTCAGCCTCCCAAGTAGCTGGGACTACAGGTGCCTGTCCCAACGCCTGGCTATTTTTTGTTGCACTTGTCATTGTTGTTTAGCTGGCCCGGGCTGGGACCCTCTTCATACAAAACCCGCCCCAACCCCACAGCTCCGGGAGACAGATTTGAGCCTGATTCCTATCTCCTGGCTGGGCTGCTTGGCAATAAACCTTTCTCATTGCAAAAATCCAGTGCTTCAGTGTTTGGCTTTCTGTTGCATGTAGGCAAAGAGACCAGTCCAGTTTGGTGTCGTTGTGTTAAGTGCTAGGGATTCAATGATAAACAAGATACCAACTTTAGTGGGAGCTATAGATGAATATACAGGCAATTACAGTAGGTACTACTTTAATAGTATAACCCTACAGACTACCTCTCTCCTTTTGAAAGATAATTCTCCATGAATATTTTCACTTTTCCACATAGTACGGGCTTTGGAGTTTTTTTTTTGTTTGTTTTTTTTTTGAGACAGAGTCCCTCTCTGTTGCCTAGGCTAGAGTGCCATGGGGTCAGCCTACCTCACAGCAACCTCAAACTCCTGGACTCAAGTGATCCTCCATCCTATGCCTCCAGAGTAGCTGAGGTATGTACAACAATGTCCTACTAATTTTTCTATTTTTTGTAGAGACAGAGTCTCACTCTTGCTCAGGCTGGTCTTAAACTCCTAGACTCAGGCAGTTCTCCCACCTCAGCCTCTCAGAGTGCTAAGATTACAGCTGGGAGCCACCATGACCAGCCAACTATGTGTTTTTAAACATAAAATTCACCTTCAACTCACAAACAATTCAAAATCAGGACTAAAGGATTTTAATTTTATCTCTTCTAGTTTAACATCTGAGTTTCTTCTCTTTCATGCTGAGAATATTGCTTCCCAGCAACACTGGCAATGACAGAATGAGAATATCACACAATTACTCATTTGCTTTGTTCCATGTTACAGTAAATGCTTTTTAAATGTTAATCCTCTTTGATGCTTTACTCCCTCCCCTTACAAAGGGCAAAGAATTCTTCCCCATAATTTTCCCTTGTGATATTTACAAAAAAGAGAGGAATGCCTTTTCATCTTTAGCTTCCTGAGAGCCCTGTGGTTATGCGTCCTCAGTAATTTCTGGAAGGAGTCCGTGCAAGGATGATCTAGGCCCCAAGCTGTGCAAAGAATGTTCCTGAGAGATGACAGTGCAGCTTTGTCTTGGGTCCAGTAAAACAAGACACCTTCTTTCGCCAGGGCTAATGGCAGAGGTGGATAAGGAACCAGCAATTACAACCTATTATTACAGGGACTGCAAAATGAGTGCTGGAAAACACAGGAGGCACTTGTGCTAATCCTGCTGCTGGGGTGGTCAGGGGAAGGCTTCCAAGAGGAGGGGACATCTAATTAGGGTCTTGAAGGAGAAGCAGGAATTAGTAATGTTGGCAGTTAAAAGGGAGGAGAAGGGATTTTCAGGTATAGAAGGAGAATCAGGCAAAGGCGCCAGAAATAGGAGAGTCTGCTTCCCAGAGGAACAGCAGATACAGAGCTGCCTGTGCTCGGTAGTACAGGGAAGACCAGAGAGTGTGCTGATTATCTGTGGTATACGGTGCCCAGGACTTGGCAGGTGCTCAACTAACCAGTTTCAGAAGAAGAGTATACTTTCTAAGGACGATTATAATAACAACAATGATAACAAGCTCATTGGAATTACTAAGTGAAAGATACTGTGCCAAGAACTTTACATAAATTATCTTACCATCACAACCACCCTCCCTGTAGGCATTCCTTTCTGCATACATGAAAACAAGTTCAGGCCCTGCGCTGCCTGCAATCCCAGCACTATAGGAGGTAGAGGCAAGCGGATTGCTTACTTCAGGAGTTCCAAACCACACTGAGTAAGAGAGAGGACCCCATCTCTACTAAAAATAGAAAAACTAGGCAGAGGCCAGGCTCAGTGGCTCACACCTGTAATCCCAGCACTCTAAGAGGCCAAGGCCCGTGGATTGCTTAGCTCATGGGTTAGAGACTAGACTGAGCTAAGGCAAGGCCCCGTGTCTACTAAAAATAGAAAATTTTAGCTGGGCATTGTGGCAGGTGTCTGTAGTCCAGCTACTGAGGAGGCTGAGGAAGAGGATCTATAGCCCGGGCAATGAAGTGAGACTTGGTCTCAAAAAAAAAAAGCAAGTTCAGAAAGGTCAAGTTTCACTGCTTCTAATCGAAAGTCAAACATCCTTTATGAAGCAGGGCATTTATTTGTTTATACATCTGTCTCCCTCTTCCAGATTGTGAGCCTTGTAATGTCAGGGTCTGCATCTTATCTCTGTATCCATAGGGCTGAGAGCAGGGATAGCACAAAGTAGACAACAAATACTTACTAAACCTCTCCAAACCCCAGTTTTCCTCCTAGAAGAAATGGAGGTAACATTATCCACCTCATGGGGCCACCAAGAGGGTTAACGGAAATAATGTCTAAAATGGGCTTAGCAGAGCACTCAGCACATAGTAAACACTCAACAAATAATATCTCCTAATGATCATCACTATTATGTTATACAACGATATCATAAGTGAATTAAAGAATTAGCATGAATGATGTAAATTAATTTAAGTAGTGACTTTGGCCCATGGCAGGAGTGAACTTTAATATTCTTTGTCCCATGGACTGGGGATAACTAAATGCGTCTCTGTTTATTGTATTATTTTTTGTTTGTACTGTATTGTATTATTTCTGTTTCATTCATTTTATTTTAGTTTTCCTATTTATTTATTTAGAGACAGAAACTTGCTCTGTCACCTTGGCTAGAGTGCAGTGGTGTCATCATAGCTCATGGCAACCTCAAACTTCTGGGCTCAAGCGATGTTCCTGCCTCAGCCTCCCAGGTAGCTGGAACTATAGGTGTGTGTCATCACATCTGGCTATGTTTTCTATTTTTTGGTGGAGCAAGAGCCAGACTGGTGTTGAACTCCTGACCTCAAGCAATTGTTCTGCCTTGGCCTCCCAAGGTACTAGAATTATAGGCGTGAGCCACTGCACCAGGCCCTGTTCCGTTTTAGATTAAATCAGACAACTACAAGCTTCACCTATAAAGTATCTTTTGATTCTTGGACAAAAATTCACTCAAGTGAGCTGGAAGGTGAAAGGCGCAGGATGAATGCCTCCTTTTTCTGTGCTGCTTTTGGCTTCTTGGTGATCTCTGCCTCTCTGTGGATAAACCATAAAGACACAAACAGAAACATATTAAAAAAAACAAAAACAAAAACAGAGTGATCAAGAAAATGAAGAAAGGAATCCCTAGGATTTTGTAAACAACCTAGAAATTGACCACCCCAGGGAAGCACTGTCAGAAGGCTGGAAAATGGCATACCTCCTGAGTGCAGGATAACTACAAAAGGAACTCTACCTAACAAATGCAAACATGCTCACCTAATTGTTTATATGCCACATGAATTTAAAATAAAAAATAAATAAAAAGAAGGTAGGAAATGAAATTGATAAGACTATGTAAATTATCCGAATGTACCAGGTGGAGATTTATACAGCCAATGGAGAATTTGGAGATGAATTGTGATAAGTACATTTGAAAAAAATAAAATAGACTTTGTTCCAGGGGTAGCGAAAGTTTTGCAAGAAAAGAAAAATAACCATAGAACACTCCACAGCTCAGCGGCAGTAGTTGATGGTATCATCATGCTGGGTTTTTCTTTGTTTTTTTTTTTTGTTTGTTTGTTTTGTTTTGTTTTGTTTTGTTTTGAGACAGAGTCTCATTATGTTGCCCTTGGTAGAGTGCTGTGGCATCACAGCTCACAGCAACCTCAAACTCTTGAACTTAAGCGATTCTCTTGCCTCAGCCTCCCATGTAGCTGGGACTACAGGCACCTGCCCCAGCGCCCAGCTATTTTTTGGTTGTAGTTGTCATTGTTTGGCAGGCCTGGGCTGGATTCAAACCTGCCAGCTCTGATCTATGTGGCTGGTGCCCTTAGCTGCTGAGCTACAGGCACTGAGCCATCATGTTGGTTAATGATGCAACCAAAATTACAAGGTAAACCACCAGGAGGATGAGAGATGGGAAGTATGTGCGTACATGAGGGAGTGCCCAGCCCTTCTCTTTCCCAGTGAGATGTCAATAGGTGATGCCTAATGTTGAAAAATCAAGAAGTAGCCAGAGCAATAAGATATATGGAGGAGGCTTGGTGCCTGTAGGTCAGTGAGTATGGTGCCAGCCACATACACTGAGGCTGGCAGGTTCAAGCCCTGCCCGGGCCTGCTAAACAATGTCAACTACAACCAAAAAATGGCTGGGTGTCGTGGCAGGCACCGGTAGTCCCAACTACTTGAGAGGCTGAGGCAAGAGAATCACTTAAGCCCAAGAGTTTGAGGTTGCTGTGAGCTGTGATGCCACAGTACTCTACCGAGGGTGACACAATGAGACTGTCTCAAAAAAAAAAAAAAAAAAAAAAATATATATATATATATATATATAGAGAGAGAGAGAGAGAGAGAGGAGAACTAATACCAAAGTAATCAGTTTAAAAAGTGGGCAGTGCCTGTGGCTCAAGGAGTAGGGTGCTGGCCCCATATACCGGAGGTGGTGGGTTCAAACCCGGCCCCGGCCAAAAACCGCAAAAAAAAAAAAAAAAAAAAAAAAAGTGGGAAGTATCGTGGGGGAAAGGGGAGAGGGATCCAGAGCAGTACAATTTTTTGTGACAAGCTTTGTAGAACTATTAATTTGCTAATTTAATAAGCACTTCTGAACCTTTGGCCCCTGCAGCTCTAGCCACCAGGCTGGCCAGTCTCTTTCCTTATGGCCCACCTTCTGCCTAGCAAACACCCCCTCATCTTTTCTAAACTCAGGGTCAGGGCCACCAGTTTTATGAAGTGTTTCTGCACGGCTCCAGGCCTCTCGTCTTTGTGCCTGAACAGGTGTATCTGCCCAAATAAACTTGCCCTGCCCGGGAAGAGTCAGGTTCATGGCCCACCCAGAGAGGGTCAGACTCCTGTCCCTCACAGGAAATAGAAATGCCACCAATCTGTCTGCCCTAACCCTTTAAATCCCTGTCTGCCATAGCCCACGTGTGGGTTTCTCCCTGGTCAGGAATCTCACCCGACCTGTACTCTAGGTGGAATAAATTAACTGCATGAATTGGAACTCCGTTTTCCTTCCATCTCGTGTCTTGGAATGATTTTATCCTTGGGTCTGGAACCTTTCAGTGCCCCTGTATCCAACGTTTCTAGCACACAGGGCATGTAATTTGTTTATACATCTGCCTTCCTTCTACCAGGCTGTGAACCCATGAACATAGGGACCGTGTCTTAACTACTGTTAAGTACTCAGTCTATTGTAGGGAACTTCTGAAACCTCCCTGAGCCTGGGCTGGCTGCCATGTAAAGTGCTGTGGACAACCCCTACCTCACATGGCTGGTGTGAAAGTTTCACTTTCCCATGAGGTCATGTTTGTAATTGCTTACAGACATGCTTAATAAAACACTGAGTAAAAGAGTGAATGAATGAATACATGTAGTGGCCCAAGCACACTCAGCCCAGGAAAAATGATGATAAGATCTCTCCCTGGGCTTGGTGCCTATAGCTCAGAGTCCAGGGCGCCAGCCCCATACACCAGAGCTGGCAGGTTTGTATCCAGCCCGGGCCTGCCAAACAACAATGACTACAACCAAAAAAAAAAAAAAAGTAGCCGGGTGTTGTGGCGGGTGCCTGTAGTCCCAGCTACTTGGGAAGCTGAGGCAAGAGAATTGCTTAAGCCCAAGAGTTTGAGGTTGCTCTGAGCTGTGACTCCATGGCACTCTACCGAGGGCGACATAATGAGACTCTGTCTAAAAAAAAAGATCTTTCCCATATGCTAGAAAAGTGATTTCTATTTCTCAGTCTTTGGCCACAATTTTCCCTTTTTCTTCTTGTTCCAGCTCACCTGGTAGAGGAAAGACCACTGATTCTGTAGGGGTTTCTTAAGTCCAGGTTATAGCAGATGTTGCAGTTTGGATGTGGGAGGGGAGAAATTAACTTCTGTTTCTCTTCTCTTTCCCTCTCCAACTTTTCCTTCCTGTGGGGGAAATAAGAAGACACCAACAAAACAGTTCAAAAACTGTTTTTTGAACTGTGATTGCTTCAAAGGTTTTACCCATGAGCAGTGGCGTGGTTGGTGGCCACCCTCACATGCAGAGAAGATTGTGGGCACACTCCTGCCCCCAGAGGAAATGGCCAGGCAGGACAGCCCATGCCACGTGGGCTTCCATGTCCTGGCAACTCCATGTTCCACAAGCGCCAATAGGAGCACTGCCACGTGGGATCTTTACCTCAGCCTCGAACACCTCTCAGCTGAAGGTGGTGTAAATGGTGGAGGTGAATAGGGTGATCTTGTGCCCGACTGTATGTCCCATTGGAGGTGATATCCCTCTGGTGAAGCTGAAAATCCAGATTATGTTTTCTACCGTTGCATTCCCCATGTGCGTGACACCTCCAGATGTGACTCTTTAGAATATTACTTCCTGGGCTAGTGTGACAATAAGCCTGAAGGCCTTTTAATATTTCACTAAAGTATCACACCTCTTTTATTTTAGATTCACTGTCTTTATCTCCAAAGAACATGCTACAACTTGAAGGAGAAATCCCAAGATAAATTTCACAGGTTGAGATGAAGATAAAAACGCAACATACCAAAGTTTATGGAATGCTGTGAAAGCAGTGCTCAGGGAGAAATTTATAGCTATAAATGCCTACATTTTATTATTCTATTTTCTTTCTTCTTTTTGCCTGGCTCAGAGTAATAGGATTGATGTAAATGTCTATATTTTCAATAGAAGAAACATCTCAGATAAATAACTTTACTTTATGACTTATGGACCTAGTAAAAGAAGAGCAAATTAAACCCAAAACTAGTAGGAAGAAGGAGATAATAAAGATTAGAAAAGAGAAAATGAAAAGGAGAATAGAAATAACTAGAAAGTTAATGAAACAAAATGTTAAGTATTTGTAAAGATCAACAAAATGAACAAACTTTTCTTTTTTTAGAGTCAGAGTCTCACTCTGTCCCCCTGGGTAGAGTGCTGTGGTATCACAGCTCACAGCAACCTCTAGCTCTTGGGCTTAGGTGATTCTCTTGTCTCAGCCTCCTGAGTAGCTGGGACTACAGGCGTCCGCCACAACACCCGACTATTTTTTGTTGCAGTTCAGCTGGGGCTGGGTTTGAACCTGCCACCCTCGGTATATGGGGCCAGCACCCTACTCATTGAGCCACAGGTGCCACCGACAAAATGAACAAACTTATCCTGAATGGCTACCCCCCCCAAAAAAAGTTGTAAATAACTGAAAGTGGAAACATTACTACTCACCTTACAGAAATAAAGCTTGTAAGAGAATATAAATGTCAACAAATTAGATAGCTTTATGAAGTAGAAAAATTCTAGAAACATACAAATTACCAAAACTGAATCAAGAAAAAATAATTCCAGCTTACACCTGTAATTTGAGCACTCAGAGTGGCTGAGGCAGGTGGTTTGCCTGAGCAAGAGTGAGACCCTGTTTCTCCTGAAAATAGAAAAACTAGCTGGGCATTGTGGTGGGTGCCTGAAGTCCCAGCTACACAGGAGGCTGAGGGAAAAGGATGGCTTGAGCCCAAGAGTTTGAGGTTGCTATGAGCTATGAAGCCATCACATTCTACCCAGGGCAACACAGTGAGATTCTGTCTCAAACAAATGCAGAAATGAACAAAATTCTGCATACACTTATAATAAAAAGTCATCAAAAACCTCCCAACAAAGAAAAATCCAGGACCACTGGGCTTCATTTGGGAATTCTACCAAACAGTTAAAAAATTAACATCAGAGAGGAGCCTGTAGTTCAGTGAGTAGAGCACTGGCCCCATATACTGAGGGTGGCAGGTTCAAACCCAGCCCTGGCCAAACTGCAACAACAACAACAAAAAAATAGCTGAGTGTTGTGGTGGGTGCCTGTGGTACCAGCTACTTGGAAGGCTGAGGCAAGAGAATTGCCTAAGCCCAAGAGCTGGAGGTTGCTGTGAGCTGTGATGGCACATCACTCTACCCAGGGCAACAAAGTGAGACTCTATCAAAAAAAAAAAAAGAACCTCAATTTTTCTCAAGCTCTTCCAAAAAATAGAAGAGGTGGGAGTACTTCATAACTCCTATGGTGCCAGGATTACACTAAACCAGAGTCAGAAAAAGATACCACAAGAAAAGGAAATTACAGACCACTCTTCCTTACAAATACAGATGGAGAAATCCTCAAGAAAATACTAGCAAACTGACCACAACAGAATATAATAAGGATTTATACACCAGGATCAAGTGGGATTTATCCCAGGAACATGAGGCTGGTTCAACATATAAAAATCAATCAATGTCACAAAGCACATTAAAGGAATGAAGGAACCCCACCCCCATGATTATCTCTGATACAAAGAAAGCATTTGAAAGGAACCAACAGTATTTCATGATAACAAGCATTCAGAAAAGTAGGAATAGAAGGGAAGTGTCTCAACATGATTAAGGGCATTTATTAAAACCCGCAGCTAACACATACTCAGCGGTAGAGACTTGAAAGCTTCCCCTAAGATCAGGAACAAGACAAGATGCCTGCTTTCATCACTGGTGTTCCATGTTGTATCAGAGACTCTACACAGATAAATTAGCCAAGAAATAAAAGGCATCCAAATTGGAAACAAAGAAGTATAACTATCTCTATTTGTAGATGACAAGATCCTATATGTTGAAAATAGCAACAAATCCTCAAAAAAGAAATAAAAGGCCAAAACTACTACAGACAATAAAAAATTGAGCAAAGTTGTAGGGTACAAGATCAAAAAATAAAAAAAAAGTTAGTTGCATAGCTACACACTCAATGAACAGTCTAAAAAGAAAATTAAGAAAACAATTCCAAGCCAGGGATGGTGACTCATACCTATCTATAATCCTGGCACTCTGGGAGGCTGAGGCAGGTGGATTACCTGAGCTCAGGAGTTCAAAACCAGCCTGAGCAAGAATAAGACCCTGTCTCTACTAAAATTCGAAAAATCAGCTGGGTGTTATGGCAGGTGCCTGTAGTCTCAGCTACTTGGGGGCTTGAGCCCAAGAGTTTGAGGTTACTGTGAGTTGTGATGACACCACAACACTCTCTGCAGGGTGACAGAGATTGTCTCAAACAAAAAAAAAAAAGGGTAGAGAGAAGCAAAGAAGGATTCCACCCTTAATCATTCAGATAGAGCATGGTCTTACTTGATTACTTACTTAATCCCTTGATTTTAGACTTCTAGCCTCCGGAACTGTGACAGAATAAATTTCTGTGGTTAGAAATTAAACCCAACAGGCTCAGTGCCTGTAGCTCAGCAGCTAGGGCACCAGCCACATACATTGGAGCTGTCAGATTTGAACCCAGCCCAGGCCTGCCAAACAACAATGACAACTACAACCAAAAAATAGCTGGGCCTTAGGGCAGGCACCTATAGTCCCAGCTACTTAGGAGGTTGAGGCAAGAGAATCACTTGAGCCCAAGAGTTTGAGGTTGCTGCGAGCTATGATGCCACAGCATTCTACCCAGGGCAGGCAACATAGTAAGACTCTGTCTCAAAGAAAAAAAAAAAGAAAAAAGAAAAAGAAAGAAATTAAACCCAACAAATTATATAGCCTTCATGAAGTAGAAAAAATGAAAAAAGAAACACATAGATGACACCACAAGAATAAAGATAGAAAAATAGAGGATCAGTCCAGGAGATACAGCAATTGATTATAATAGTCCCCCCCCCAAAAAAAAATGAATAAAGGAAAATAAAGGGAAAGAAATTACCAAAGAAATAATAGAATAAAAGAAAAATTCTCAGATTTGAATGACAATATTCTCCAGACTGAGAGTGTTTCTCAACCCCATTGAAACATATCAAGAAAAAGACTCATACTATGGCACATAATCAACCAACTGCGGGATCCTAGGAATAAAGACAACATCCTAGGCTGGGCTTGGTGGTTCATGGTTCACACCTGTAATCCCAGCTCTTTGGGAGACTGAGGCAGGAGAATTTCTGCTGGCCAGGAGTTTGAGGTTGCAGTGAGCTACATGATGCCACTATATTCTAGCCTTGCCTATAGAGTAAGAACCTGTCTAAAACAAACAAACAAAACCCAAAAACAAACAAAAAGACAATATCCTAAAAAGTTCCCACAGGGAAAAGAACATGACATACAAACCATAGGAATCAGAATGGCTTAAAGTAGGGGGCAAGAAAACATTTTTCAAAATTCTGTGGCAAATTGACTATTTTTATTTATTATTATTATAAGTTTTTGTTTTTTTTGAGACAGAGTCTCACTCACTTATTAACCCTTGGTAGAGTGCCGTGGCATCACAGCTCATAGCAACCTCCAACTCTTGGGCTTAAGCGATTCTCTTGCCTCAACCTCCCGAGCAGCTGGGACTACAGGTGCCCGCCACAATGTCTGGCTATATTTTTGTTGTTGCAGTTTGGCCAGGGCTGGGTTTGAACCTGCCACCCTCGGTATATGGGGCCTGTGCCTTACCCACCAAGCCACAGGCATGGCCCAGCAAATTGGCTTTTAACTTAGACTTTTATTCCAAGCAAAACATTTGTCAAATGTTAATCAAGAATAAAGACATTTTGGACATGCAGCAAACACTCAAAAAATTTCCTACATGTCTTTTCCTGGGAGCTGCAAGAATATGTGCTCCAACAAAGTCAACATGACCTTGTAGGTCATGCACTGTAAGGGTACAGGTTTGGGGCTGTCCATGGCCCCAAGGGCAGAGGCAGCTTGAAAAAGAACCAAGAGGGAAAGAGGGGAGAGAGAAAGAGAGAGCCTGGCTTGGCACCTGTAGCTCAGTGGTTATGGTGCCAGTCACATACACTGGGGCTGGCAGGCTCAAACCCGGCCCAGGCTAGCTAAACAACAATGACAACTACAACAACAACAACATACACAGCTAGGTTTTGTGGCAGATGCCTGTAGTCCCAGCTACTTGGGAGGCTGAGGCAAGAGAATCGCTTAATCCCAAGAGTTTGAGGTTGCTGTGAACTTGATGCCACGGCACTCTACGGAGGGTGACACAGTGAAACTCTGTCTCAAAAAAAAAGAAGAAGAAAGAGACCTTGAAAATATCGAGCTCTTAGGTCCAATATGCCTATAGCCAGCCTGTTTTGGCCTTTCCAGTTATGTAAACTACTAGATTGTCCTTCCACTTTAGCTGGTTTGACCTGGTTTCCTGGTACTTCTAACAAAGGTGCCTGACTCTCACAGTTCACAAAGCACATAGCCCAGTGCTTGGCACAGAGGAGGTACAAAATCGTTGGTAGCTCTTACTACTACCAATAATAATACTAAAAGTGAAATGAGCCTTGGGTGGGTGTGGTGGCTCACATCTATAAACCCAGCGCTTTGGGAAGCCAAGGCAAGAGGATCATTGAGGCCAGGAGTTCGAGACCAGCCTGGGCAACATAGTGAGAACTCCCTGTCTCTATAGACACAAAAAAGAGAGGAGGAGGAGGGAGGAAAAAGTATTAGCCGGGGTATTGGCCATAGTCCCAGCTACTCAGGAGCCTGAGGCAGGGGGATTCTTTAAGCCCAAGAATTCTAGAGTGAGACCTTGTCTCAAATTAAAAAAAAAAAAAAGAGAGAAAGAGTTTGTGTGAGTAAAAGTGTACATAAAAGTAGTACATAAAAGTGACCAAACTGTTCATGCTTCTAATATTTCCATGGATTTTATCTGAACGAACCTTAAAAGAAACTCGATCTCTCTCTGGTAGCTTCCCTTCCGTTTCTTTTCAAGAAATTCCTCATTAACGCCCAATGCCAATGTTCGTGGGAGGAACATCTGGTTTTCCTTTTGCATATCTGCTTCTCTTTGGTCAATATTCTTCACCTCCCTGGGGGGGAAAACCACAAAAAGACATATATAGAAAAAGACTAAAGAATCAGTGTGATCTTTTCTTTCTGATTTTCATATGTTCAGGCAGGCAAATATTTACAAATTCATTAATTAGTCTGTCAAGAGCAACAGACTGGAATAGAGAGCTGATGGCAGGGCAGTGACTCAGCCACTAACCTCAGACCCCTGGAGATACAAACAGAAATAAGAAATGTTCCCTGAACTCAAGGAACATAAACTCAAATTAGGGAGACAGGTAGGACATCCCCAATCTGAGAAAAAACTAAAATCTGCATGAGCTTTGAAGGCAGGCTGGATGTAGGTTGAGGTTCTGTCCTGTCCTGTGTGACCTTGGGCAAATTATTTAACCTCTGCACGTGAGTACATTCATCTCAACATGGTGACAATGCGGTAAGGACTGAGTTGCCATAGGTCAAGCCCTTAACACAGTGGCTAGTACACAGGAAGTGCTCAATAAATTCAGCTGCCACTAATATTATAGAAGTTTTTCAGTGGAGCATGTTCATATAAGCTTAGGGTACACAAAGGGAATACTGTATTGGGTAAAATATCAGTTGGCTTTTGAGGTGTCAGTTGACATTTACTCAATGAAGAAGCATGTTATGGGTACTCAAGGTAGACACAATGGCCATAAATACGTATTCAAGTGAAGTAAAATGTTCTCATGCACTTCTCTGCCATTGTAGGATAGATGTAAAAACTGGCATTAAAAAATTAGCACTGGTGGGCAGTGCTGTGGCTCAAAGGAGTAGTGCACTGGCCCCATATACCAGAGGTGGTGGGTTCAAACCCAGCCCTGGACAAAAAAAAAAAAAAAAAAAATTAGCACTGGCTCAGTGCCGTAGCACAATGGTTACGGCACCAGCCACATATACCAAAGGTGGTGGGTTCGAATCCAGCCTGGGCCAGCACCAACAATGACAACTGCAACAAAAAATAGCCAAGTGTTGTGGTGGGCACCTGTGGGCCCGGCTACTTGGGAGGCTGAGGCAGGAGAATCATTTGAACTCAAGATTTTGAGGTTGCTGTGAGCTGTGTCACCAGAGCACTCTCTCAAAGGCTATATAATGAGACTCTGACTCAAAAAAAAAAAAAAAAAATTAGCACTTACACCAGTAATCCAAGCACTCTGGGAGGTCAAGGAGGATGGATTGGCTGAGTTCATGAGTTCAAGACTATCCCGAGACAGAGTGAGACCTCGTCCCTAAAAATAGCTAAACGTTGTGGGGGTGCCTGTAGTCCCAGTACTTGGAAGGCTGAGACAAGAGAATTGCTTGAGCCCAAGAGTTTGAGGTTGCTGTGAGCTGTGACTACCAGAGCACTCTACTGGGGCAACAAAGTGAGACTCTGTCTGGGGGTGGGTAGGGAATTAGCATTGAACTTGGCCTAAACAAGTAGTTATCTAACTATGGGGGTCTTTTCTCAAGTCAAAAAGAGATATGTTGATAAAACATTCTTACTCTTAAGATTTTCTGAAACAATGTTCTTTCGTTTGTTTTTGTTTTGAGACAGAGTCTCACTCTGTCACTCTGGGTAGAGTGCCATGGGGGTCACAGCTCACAGCAACCTCAAACTCTTGGGCTCAAGGATCCTCTTGTGTCAGCCTCCCGAGTAGCTGAGATTATAGGTGCCCACCACAGGCAGGCACAGGAAAATATTCAAGTGGGGGCAAGAAAGGTCTAGAAAACAGATTAGAGGTATGACTCCACCAATTTTGTTTAGTAATACAGACAAATGTACCTCGAAGAATTTATAGAAAAAATGTCAGCAATATATACCATTAGGTGCTTTTATGTGTCTTTCCAGGGTTTTTATTTGCTTCTGTTGAGCATGCAATATTTTTGTAGTTAGAAAAAAACTTTTTTTGTCTGCAGCCGTACCACCCTGACGACACCCAATCTCCTTTGAGCTCCCAAGCTGAACAGAGTTGGGCCTGGTTAGTATTTGGATGGGAGAAAAAAATAGCTTTATCAAAAAAGGATCTGGTCTCTGTTATTGAGGAGTTTACATTCTGACCACAAGAAAGCTAACTGTGGGTAAGATAGTTACGGGGTAGCAGCCCCCATTTAAAATGACAATGATGTGCTACAGTAGACAAGTGACACTTTCCAAAGCCCCTCGGATACCTGAGGAAGTTGTCTTGCAGTTCCTTTAGGTAGTCGTCAAAGTAAGTCCATTCATTCCAGTGAAGCTGGTACAACTGATTAAAGTTGTTCTTTCGCTTCTTCATGCTGCTCAGGGTGAGGCTGATGATGTTATCAAATGTCAGGGTGGACTCAGTGGCTTTCATTGTCAAGGAAAATCCCATACTGTCCTTCTGTGTTCAGGGCGTTGTTAGTGGCATGAGCCCATGGCATGGGGTAGGGGTGGAATGCAGACAGGGGAAATTCCTGAATTTGGAGCTGACAGTGCCCCTCTTGCTCATTGACCACGACCTGCTCTGGAAGGAAGATGCTATCCTGTCTGTGGCCCTTCAAAGCCCTTCTCTGCCCCTGCAGAGGGAAGGCAGGGCTAGGAAACACTTTTCCAGACCGTAACCTGAATTCTCACTCTGGTATCACAGCAGTGGCGGGGGGGGGGGGGGGGGGGGGGGCCAAAAAACAATTTTTTTAAGGGCCCCCCCCCAATTTCCAAAACCCTTTCGTTTTTTTTTATTGTTGTGTGTTGTGTTGGTGCTTGTTTTGAGTTGTTAGCCGGTTTGTTTTGGTGGATTGTATTTATTAATTTGTTCAATCTTTTTTCTTTTTGGCTTAGTGGTTTTTGTGTTGGGGGGGGGGGGGGGGGGGGGGGGGG
>CAUYPK010146316.1:0-11962 GCA_963574355.1 Loris lydekkerianus | reverse complement strand
AAAAAGACATATTCCAAAGTTCATTGTTTAGCAGAAATTCAGAATAAATTATCTCACAGAAAAAATGTTGTAAGTGATGGATAGGTTATAGCTTTGTCAGTACACACCTATATTTAACCCATGCAGTTCCTAAACTCTCAGAGAAACTATTTTGACTCTACCCTATTGTCATTTCTGTGGGAAGATGTATTTGAAGTGTCAATTTGGAATTCTAGGAAAACATGTCTTTTAGCTATGGCAAAAGGAATAGTATCCCTTAAACTCAAGAGGTGGGAACAGTTAGAGGCAGGGTGACAGTGGAAGGGAAAGAAGGAAGGGTAAGAGCTGCAGCCCAAATAAAGGACTTCTTCATGGAGTGGGGAGTGCTGAGTGTGCGGACAAGATTATTATGCCTTTAAAGCTAGAGGAAGAATTTATTAAAAAGCAAAAGTTAAAAATCATATTTGCTGGTCAGACTTTCAAGGGCATCATGGGTGTACATGTGAGCAATTTTCGAGGTGAATTTAGAAATAGAGATTTCATTGATATTCTAAGTTTCAAGTGTACAAGTAGAAAATTAATTATAGAGAAGCAAATTATACAGGGTGGACATAAAGTGCTTGTGCAATTTGAAATAGTTTCCCATAGTAAAATTGCACATACACTTTATGGATACTCTGTATAAATTATAAAAACTAGCTACAGTGACTACAATTTATGGGGAATGGGATATTCAGTAAATTCAGAAGGCATGACTAGCATCAAACATACTGTGGTCAACCAAACCATGACAATAGCTTTAAACACCAGTCCAGCTGCCTCATGCCAACAAGTGAGAGTGGAGCAAGGCAGCATAGCTGTACTCGGATCCCTACAAGGAAGACTGATCCAGCAAGTGGAGTGCAAGCAGGCTGGGGAGTGGGAGCAAGAAACATCTGGGGAAATAAGTCCTTTGTAAGCCCTGTGGGAGTCTCATTGTGGTCCTCTCCTTTTAGCCAGAGAGAAAAAGGAAGGATAATTTACTGAAATTAAGGGCCCAAGTCTGGCAAAGGGCACATGAGGATAAGACTCACCGAATATAACCAATGCAAGTCTAACCTCTAAAAAAGGGGTATCAGGAAGCTAAAGAAAATATTTATAGCCGTCACTTTCGCATTTCACTAAATAAGTATTTAAGTAAATATTTTCCATTCTAAAAGGAATTCCTTAGCCAGAAGTAGAAAGTTTTGCATTCTTTGAGAAAATAGTATATACGTTTACGCTACAAAAAAAAAAAAAAAAAAAATCCTTAAAAATTACTATTTCTTGAGTTTCGTGTCTACCTTTCTGAAAGAAGATAAAAATGTTAAGACCTAAGCAATAATCAATGCAAAAATTCTAGAGAATATATTTTAAGTTCCTATGGCATGCACATCATCTTGGCAGTTTTATCAATAGCTTTAAAATTAGCAATCTGATAGTTGTGGTGAAAATTGAGGGCGTTGTAATGTATTCATTTCATTATTACAAAAAGTGGTTTTTAAATTTCTCATGTCTCACTCAGGACCAAGCGATGTTTTCTAGTAAATGATCCCCACCATATAAAAGTCTGGCAGCACCTCTTAGACAAAACATACTGCAGACTTTAATTAAGCATTTTACAAAAGCCATTTTCCGATACTGCCAATAAAATGTCTGGGTTATTTTTACATAGTCTTAAAGCCTTAAAAAAGGTGCTAAACCAAGATGAATTTAATTTTAAACAAGGATTTTTATGTCCCAAGGAGAGAATTTGATTTTCAAGACTTGTAAAATCTGCCTGCCTGACTGCCAAAAACAAGTTTACTTTTTAAACAAATGAAGAGCATCTATTTCTACAGTGCTTTTTCTTCCACCTGTCTCGTGTTATCCTGTTTCGCCCACTGTGATGGTTTAGATTAGAATATCAGATTTTATGCAGAAGGAAAAAATTTAAATACTTTTTTTGCTATAACTGGCAAATGTCACTGGATTATTAGGAAAACTAAAGAATTCTAACTTGAGTAAGGAAATGATCACCAATGAAGTGTGCTGAATGCACCTTCATATTCTTTCTTTTCAAGGTTTCTGTGTGATCTAAATAGATACACACACTACATATGTTTGGGAAGTTAAAATTAGCTAACTCCTCCCCAGATCAGATTTAAAACATTCCATTATAGCACAGGTTAAATTATTTTATTCTAAGAGCCATAGCATGAAAATTACCCAAGCCCTGGCAGATGCTCCACAGCTATAATGCTCTGAATGAATACAACAAAATTTGCTACTATCAAATTCAAGCAAACTTCCAATTTTTTCCCAGTCATTGCCTATATAATGAAGGATCATCAATGGGGAAATAACAGATTAAACACCTGAGAACAGGGAAGTGTGGCATGCTGGGTGAAACACTGGACTTACAATCAGATGTGCCAGTTTAATTTGCAGCTCTGCCACTTACCTTTTTGACCACAGGAAAAGTCTCAACACAGGCTTCATTTCCATTACTTACCATCCATCAGTAAAATAATGAATGTGAATGTGCTTTGCAAACTATAAGGCAATCTGAAACTGGAAAGCATTTCCTCAATCAACAAGTTGACAATTTAACAACAGTTTTTTTTAAATCACACAAACTCTTCTTACTTCTTCCTATACTGGTCAGCTGCATCTATTCCCATCCCAAAATTTTTGGGTCACTCTGAGAAGCCCAAGTTTGCTCCCCAAACAGCTTCCTGCCAATGATTTGGAAGTATTTTGGTTCATGTTTGGTGATTAGGGAGAGGAAAAAAAAAGTAAAAGATCTTGTTTGAGTTTTTATACATGTATGATATTCTGGTGTGCTTAATTAAAGTCCTGGTGCTTGTTTAAAGTAGATGTTTTGCGTAGTGGTTGACATTTGTACCCAGGGAAGCATCACTCTTAAAATAGAATGAATGCAAATGAATAATGATTATCAACAACTGTAGTTAAACTTAGTTGAGTGAGGTCCTCTTTAACTGTTATAGGTCAAATACCTCATTAGTCCAAACACTATCCAATTTTGGGAGATTGAATGTTCTCTAAAATAAGTGACCCATCAGTAGTGGCTGGGAACTCCCTACTATGTGGAGATTTTATTCTGGTAATTTATAATAAATAAGACCAATACAATAAAAACCTTAGCACCTATTATTTATAGCAACAGATTTGGCAGTAGAACACTCAAAATCATAGGTTTCCTTCATGGTGATAACAATGTCTAAAATTTCAAAAGCTAATAAGTATAGTTTGTTTTTTGCTTTTTAATACCAAGTGGTATTATAACAATTACTAATTTGGCTGACCAATTTTCTCACCCCTCCTTAAGCTGGCCTTTTTATCCTCCTATCTCTTAAATAAAAGATCAGGACAAATTTCACATTTTCTACATCAGGTAAGGTAGTAAAAGAAGCAAATAGTCATATAGTGATTAAGAGTCAGACTAAACTACATAAAGAGATCAGAACTAGAAAGATCCCAACTCTGAAGAACCATGTAAAATATTTTAAGTGAAAATAAAGACTACCTGAAAAGTGGGACTTGAGGACAGAGAATTTTAATTTAGCTTTGTGATTCTAGAAGTAATCATAACAACAATAACAACCCTGGTAAAAACTACATAATAATTGATATATAGCACTATGTGCCAGTACTGTTCTAAGTATTTTCCATAAATGAAAATTATTGTTTGAGATATATAACTTTTGATAAAGACAGCACCTTTGTCCCTCCATTAAAGCATTTTTTTAAAAATTTCCTGACATAATCTTTTTTTGTTTTAGTGTTAGATAGGAAGATGAAGAATGATCAGAAATGGATGAAAATTATTCAATAGCTTCATAGTAAAAAAAGATCATAATAATTCAGCCTGTTCTTAACATATGACAGACAACATTGTACCATACATTTTACATTGAAATGGTAACCAAAGTCATTTTCTGAAATGGAAAATGTTTCACTACCAAGACTATCACCCCTTCCTCCAACCACTCCTTTTAATATTGCAACAAATTTTGTGCAGGAATCACCCTCAGGTCTAATTATCTTTCAAGAAACTAAATTGTCGATTTAAACTGTTGAAATTTCACTCCAATATCCATCCAATGACACTATGAAAATATTTTACATTTATAAAGTGCCTTAACATTCCAAAGTGCTTCCACATTGGTTCCCTTAGATTTCAACCTAAGCTTCTGTCTCCCTGTAAGATACAGCCTCCTTGCTGTAGTCACTCAACAAAGTTAGGAATTTCCTCAATAAACAATACATTTAGAGAACGTTGTATCTCCAAAATATCTACAAAGTCAAAAATCAGCAATTTATGTTAAAATAATGATCGTTGGATCTAGATAATCCTTGGGAAGTTGGGAGGTTTTGGTTAGAAATAGTAAGATTTCACTTTTATTAATATTTGTTTAAATAAAGATTAGAGCATTGGAAACTAGACAAAGCTCTATGAAAACTCATCCCTTTGAATATGCTGCAGGGACATAAGCAGCTATGCATCATCTCCATCATAATTTTTTTTTTTTTGATGGAGATGATGTATAGCTGCCTATGTTTTCAGTGAGGCTCAAACAATAGCTTAAGACCAATTCCAGGTGTGCTTTACAGAATAAAATAGATGTGTTCCTCAAAAGTTGATTATGAATTAAATTCTTAGAAAAGGAATTATATATTTTAAATGTATGGTTATAATAATAGTGGTGATCCTGTTTCTGTATGTGTGTGTGTTGGAGTGGGACCTCACCATTTAAAAGCGATCTAAATAGAATCCTTTGGCAAGCCAAAGCATCCTTTTGTTGTTTTAATGATCACTCTTCAGTGTGTCCACGCTGCAAATGTGAGTTTTTGTGTGGCAAGTTTTCTATAGCAGGGAGAGAAAGGGGAAGTGGGGGGCTACACCTGCACTAAATAAGGAGCTTGTTAGGTGACTGTTGTGATCAGTCCCCAACTTGTTCTGCCTGATCAAGCACAGTGGGCAGAGATCCAATCACAAAAGCATTCCACAAAGCAAGCAAAGCAAAAATATTCACTAAACTGACCACTGGAATGAAAACTGCTGGGGTCCATCCCTTCTCTTCACTGGGAAAGAAGCATATTGTACTAAAGAGGGAAGAAGTTGAGACTATGGAGACATCTTCTGCAATCATTTCACAATGTCTCAAGACACACTGATGACAATACTGCACAATGTGGTACACAAAAGATTTACTCTAAGTCTTATTTTCAAGCCCAACAGCTCCTTCTCTTTCTCACTTCTTCCTTTGGGAAAGTAGCCCTTTAATACCTTCCACTGTTCCAGGGTAGGGTGTCCCTGGGGTCAGGTCTTCCCCCAGCCTTATCTTGCTTTCCCAGAAGATACACCAATTATTTATTTGAAAGGCTGTTTAAACCTTTGAAACAATATTCATATCCATTATCATGTTATTACCAAAAACGCTTTCGGAAGGGTGTAGGGATAAAAGGAGAAAATGAGGCACAGCATATGTGACTTGCCAGTCACCACTACTAGTTTCTGGAATTGAACCTGTGTAAAAACAACAACAACAAAATCAACAGAAAAATACATTCCAGAGCCACATACTATCTTCTTTTTATCACCTGCTGTTTGGGATTATTCATGTTTTGTTCTCTTTACATATTCATCCCAACAATTTGATTCAACCTTCTTGGTAAGACATAGCAAGGTAGCATAACAATGACTGTTTTTTAAAAATAACTTCCAGAGCATATCCTCCTCAAAGGTAAACAGTTGATTGCTGCTGCTTAATATTCTATGCTATAATTAAATTTCTACATTTAAATATGGGCATTTGTAGAAAAGCAGCTCTTTGCTGTTCCTTTGAAAATGAGGTGATGGAACTCAACTCACGATGTGGATGTCCTGCTTTGCATTATCATTTATTGATGGGGAAGAATGTTAAAACGCATCTTCATTCTACATGTCCTGTCCTTGAGTTTTAACTACTCTTAAGAATATAGAGCCAATGTTTAAATGATAATTGGTTCTGTCTAAAGACATTGATGATTAGATAAAAACTTAATTTTTGCCAAGATCGAAAAGGCATTGTGTGAATAATTAAACCTGAATTCTACCCTCCATGTTAAACAGTACCAATTAATGAAATATCCCTAACACTGTCATAGCACACTGATTCATTAAACCATGACTATTAACTTTAGGGAAATTAATTTTAAATTACTAACCTCTTTTGGGAGAGTCAGAACTTCTTGTCAGGTCTGGCAAAGTCCATTCTCACGTAAATGTCGTCGTCGTCGTCTTGGTCGTTGTCAGAATCTTCTCTCTCTGGGGGTCTTGGCATCCAGCGACGAGGTGGGGGGGGAGGAACGGGAGCAGCAGCAGCAGCGGCGGCAGCAGCAGCAGGGGCAGCGGCAGCGGCAGCGGCAGAACCAGGCCCGCCCGCCGTGTTTTCACCTCTGACAAGGTCTGCAGATGGGTTTTGGGCTCCCAGGTTCGAGACCCGGGCTCTGTCCTGGGCCCCTCTCACTGCTTCGGCATCTGCAGCATTAGCAACAGGTGGAAACCAGCGGGCGGAGGCTGAGTTAAATCCAAAGGCGGCCTCCCAACCGGCGGCTGCTGAGCCGATGCCCGGGGCCACAGCGAGAGCGGAGGCCACTGCTAAGGCCCGGCCCACGGCTAAGGGCGCTGCTGCCAAACCGGCAGCCACGGCTGAGGAGGCAGATAGGTCTCCCTCGAGACTGTCAGTTGGAAAAGCAGAGACAGCAGCTCTGGAGGCTGCAAAGAAACTTTGCGAGCGGCTTTGTGGGCGTCTTCTATTTTGCTCTTCGTGCTGCAGCAGCCTAGCTACAGGTGGTGGTTCAGAGCATCGGCTGGGGGAGAGAGAAATGTCCATACAGCACTCAGAAAATGGGTCGACCACATAGATTCGACCTGTTTCAGCATCATAGCGAATGGCACTGTCAGCAAAAGGCACTGCTGGTGTCATTGCTGGGTTGAAAATTACTTCAATGTAGTCACCCTCTTCCTCATTAGCATTGCTACCTGTAGCACTGGGAGGAAGAGGAAGAAGTGGCCACCTAGCACCATCCAGAAATAGGGGGTTGGCACCTGGTATACCTCTTAAAAGATCTGAGAAGTTGCTTGCTGGATTTAGAAATGGCACTCCAAACTCAACATTCACGTAAGGAGAAAAGGCTGACTGTCTGGGGTTAGCAATTATGCCCCACAAACCTGGCAGTCCTCGAGGAGAGGGAGCTGGCATACCACTATCTCTTTCAGTGAAGTCAATGTTAACATAGTCACTAGAGCTGTCAGCTTCTCTCTGCTCCTGTGTGGGATTTTGTGAGTTTGGGTTGATTTCATTTCCTTTTGTAATAAAAGAAAGTAGGTTAGGTCTCTCAGCCTTATCATTTGAGGGCTCATCATCCAAAGGCTTTGAAGGTGACCCCCCATCTCCAGGCTTTGAGAATAACCCCTCAACTGGCTGGTTTGAAGGTGCATATTCGGGGCCCCAGTTAGAGGCTTCTTTGTCTAGGCCCCTCCCCAGGGACTTTCCAGGTAACATTGGTACATACTCACTGTGGCCGCTCTGTCCCAAAGGGGAGCTCCGAAAAGGATTTGGCAGCGAGAAGTAGGAGCTCCAACTTTTGGAGGAAGAGCCACCCTGAGGGTTCCTGGGGTTTTTTGGAATTGCACCAGCTCCAGGAGCCATAAACATGTAGTCACTGTCACTGTCATTGTCATTGTCCTTTGAATCATCCTCTTTATCAGGATCTGGTGTTTTTGCAGGACTTTGAACAGGTGGTGGGCTCACTCTGGGGAACATCATCATGTAACCCCTTGAATCTTCAAAAGGTGATCGAGAATGCCGTTTTGAAGCAGAGACATTTTGAGGAGCCATTGGCATATAATCACTGGAGCTTGCAAGAGGGGCAGCCACCCCTGGCCTCATTGGCACATATGGGTCATCCTCATCTTCATCAAAAGCTCTGGCTCTGTAGGGACCCCGAGCTGCACCTTCTGGGATCTCTGGATCTTTAACTTCTCTGGCTTCTTTTCGTTCTTTTGTGGCTCCTCTGTCAGCACAAAAATAAAGTCGGAATCTTCCCCCCGACTTCCCTTTCCCAGCAGTTGCTCCAGTTGGAGGGGATGGGGGTGGTGGTGGTGGTGGTGGTGGTATTTGCTGTGGCTTACTTTGAGTGAATTTGCCAAAGTAGGATCTTTTCTTCAGAGATTTCCCACTTCCTGAGCCCTTGCCCCTTCCAGAGTTCTTACCACTACCTGAACCACGGCCATCTCCAGGTCCTTGGCCACGGCCTGAGCCGTGCCCACCTCCAGCTCCCTGGCCACCACCTGAGCCATGACCACCTGCAGCGCCCTGGCCATCTCCTGAGCACTGGTTTCCTCCTGCACCTTGGCCGCCTGAACCCTGGCCACTTGAGCCCTGGTTGCCACTTGAGCCCTGGCCACCTCTGGATCCTTGTCCCCCACCTGAGCATTGGTTTCCTCCAGAACTCTGGCTACTGGAGCCTTGGCCACTTGAGCCCTGGCCACCTCCTGAACCCCGGCCATTGCCTGAGCCCCAATTGTTCATGGGCATGTAGTCACCTCCGCCTTCTTCCTGATTCTCTTTGCCTGGAGGATTCTCTTCCTCTCCAGAGTTGCCAGGGCCAGTTGCTTCAGGAGACAGGCAAACTCTGTCGTTCCGGGCTTCTGCAGGCTGCGGGGCACGTACAGGACTGGGAGTTAAGCGGCGGAAAACGCTGGCCGGCACTGAAACCGCTCTCCTGGACCTTCGCTCTCTAGGCAGGTGCAGTCTTCCTTGCCTGGAGGGGGGCACCGGCTCGCTGGGTGCTCCAAAGCGCCTGGTGAAGAGCATCTCATCTTCCTCATCACCCTCACTCTCACCTTCACCGAGGGCCCGGAGGTGGCGAAACTGATCAAAACGGGACCTTCTGAGCCAGCCGCCGGGCTCAAGCGGCAGCAGGCCCAGGTGCCTCCTAGCGGACAGCAGGGTTAACAGGTGGGCACCGATGCTGATGCTGTAACTGCGGCAGCGGGCTCTGTATTCGTCTGCACACAAGGCTCGCATCTTCTCCAAAAACAGCTCGTGCATGTTTTGGGCCACCACACAGTCATCAACCTGCATCCAGAGCTCTCCCGGACCGATGACGGTGGACCTACCGACTTCCAAGAAGAAATACTGCTCCGAGTGCCCGCAGCGACGGATGCTCAGGAGCTGGACGACCACGCTGGCCACTTCGGTGTTCAGCCTCACAAACACGACCTCTTCGTCGGTAAGACACAGCCGGAACACGCCGCTCAGCTCTTTTTTGTGCCCCAGCCCCCTGGGTTTCACTATTACCTGCCACACATCTTTATAGAAGGGTGGCTCCGCCGCCGCTGCGGCCGCCAGCGCGGCCGGCTCTCCGTCCGGCTGTGCGCTGAGCGTGCCGCAGCGGCGGCGTTTGCTCTCAAGGATGAGGCGGCTGAGCAGCAAGTACCAGCTTTCTTGTTCCGACTCGTTCTCGGCCACCATCGCGAAGTACTCGTCCTGGGTGAAAAGGGCAATGAGGTGTCGGTACCTGGCATCCGCTCGCTGGCTCACAGAGAAGCACTGGTATAGGGTGATTACGCGCCGCGGCGGAATGAGAGCCGGGACCGCGGCGCCTGAGGCGGCCGCCGCAGCTGCAGCAGCGGCGGCGCGGACGCTGTGCCGGAACTTCCTGGCGTTTTCGTAGTATTCCAGCCGGGCCGGGGCGTCGGCGGTCTCGAGTTTGAGCACGAAGTAGCGCCTGTGCCCATGCTTCTGCTTCCTCAGGTAGCCGCGTTTGCAGACTTCGGCCCCGACGGGGAGGTCCTCCTCTTCAGACTCGGAGTCTGACCGGGAACCTGTGGCTGTAGAGAGCCACATGGCTCCCGGACAAGACGACCCGGTCCCAATGAGTGCGGTCGCGGTTCCTGGAGAAAGAAGCGGGGAGGTCGTGGTCGGCCCTGCTGCTGGAGCTGGAGCTGCTGCTGCTGCTGCTGCTGCTGCTGCTGCTGCCGCCGCCGCACCTCTCAGTCTCCTTGTCGCTTGATCGCGAGCGAAGGAGCAACTCGCCATGGTGATGCACGGTGGTTTTAAGGTGAGCGAAAGGGAGGGGGAATCGGGGAAGGGAGGGCCGAGGGGAGGCTGTCTACCCCCGTCCGCCCGCCCCAGCCCCCTCCCGCCTCAGCTCTCGCCCCCGCCCACTCCACACAGCGCGCGGCAGCGGGCAAAACAACACGTGACCGCCGCCTCACGCGGCGGCCGCTGCGGATTCTGCTACCTGCGCAACGGAGGGGCTCCAGGGGCCACCCGTAGAGGTGGGCAACGGCTGGGGCGGTGGGCCCAGGAGGCGAAGCCACCCCCAGCTGGGCTGGGACCCTGTCGGTGAATCTCTGGGCCAGTGGGCTGCAGGAGGACCCGCAGGAGCGGGCTAGGATCTCTGGCCACACGGATCCTAAGGCAAAATCCCAGGCATGAGGGGGGCGGGACAAGGCCTGGAGGGCTGAGGAGAGACGTCGGATACCAGGGCCAGGCGGGGGCGCCACAGCCAGGGCTGGATTGGCTGGAGGGGGCAAGAGGTGGTGGGAGGGGCGGAGCACAAGCGGCACTGGAGGCGCCAGGGAGCTGGGCTGGCAACATCGCGGGAAGGTTTGTTTGTTTTATTTGGGAAGCGGGAGCCAGGTGAAACTGTTACAAGGCTGTGATTGGTTGGAATTGGAGCCAATGGGAGGGCCTGGCAGGAAGACGGCCCCCAAATTCATTAGTTTGGCAGGAGGGAGGGGAGCGAAGGGGCGTGGCTGGGGGCCTGGAGGGGCTTGGCTGCCCCCTTGGTGCGCTCAGGCGGTAAACAACCCTCCAGCAAGTAGTTGTTAATGGAGGTGATAAACTCTTGCAAATCCCAGAGCTTTCGCGACCTGGACGGGCTGGAGCGCCCCCCCTACTCCCTGTCGCTCACTTAAATTTTCTATTCCCGTCAGGATCTGTTCCATTCCCTTCTGCCGCGCACTACCGGCTGAGCTTCTTCGGAGAGAAAGCACCCTCAAAAAACGTGTTAACGACCCGGGGCCTTAGACCTGCCGCCCACCGCGCTGCAGGCACTCCTGAGCCCGCGCCGCCCCTGACAAAAGCCCGCGACTCCAGTGCACGCAAATAATAGCGATTCCTTAAAAAATGAACATAGTCTTTAACCAGACTGCATTTCTAGCCCACGAGCCACAGGTTCGTTAAAGATTTTTGCTTCTGGCTATCTCTGATGACTATGAAAGCCCAAATTTGGGGGCCTGCACAGCGTACAGCCATGTTGACAAAAAAAAAAAAAAAAAAAATAGGGCTGGATTCTTACTGAAATACACCAGTGTTGAGCTGTCATGATATTTTTCTGTGGAAGATGCTTTGAAAGGTGCCTTTAAAGGAATCTCAGAATATCAAGTTTCTCTTTCTTTGAGTAAGAGTGAAAAACTTTAGAAAAATAAAGCTCCAGAGCTTGTATCTAGAACAAAGGACCATGCCAAGTACATATTCTAGAATATATTTCACATCCTCGAGTCAAAAAAAGAAGATCTTTGCTACATTACAGTTTGCAAGTTCCGCATTTCAAAACTACTGCCTCCCTTTTTTTCTGGGAAAACTGCTGGAGTGTAAGTGCAACCTCCTTAAGTGTTTTCCTTCCCTCTCTCCCTCTTTCCCCCCATTGCCCCCTCTCCCCCCTGTACCCCCTATCCCTCCTGTCCCCCCTCTTCCTCCTCTTCCTCCTCTTCCCCCTCTTCCACCTCTTCCCACTCTCCCCTCTCTCCCTTTTCCCCCTCTCCCCCTCTCCCCTTTCCCCCCTCCTCCCCTTTCCCTCTCTGTCACTCTCTCCCTCGTGCTTCCTCTCTCTCCCCCTCTGTCTCTCCCTTCCTGTCTCCCCCTCTCTCCCGCTCCTTCGCGTTCTCCCGTTCTTTGTCGCG
>CAUYPK010146315.1:0-16259 GCA_963574355.1 Loris lydekkerianus | reverse complement strand
CCCCCCCCCCCCCCCCCCCCCCCCCCCCCCCCCCGCCGCCGCCCCCCCCCCCCCCCCCCCCCCCCCCCCCCCCCCCCCGCCCCCCCCCCCGGGCCCCCCCCGCGCCCCCCCGGGCCCCCCCCGCCCCCGCCCCCCCCCCGCCCCCCCCCCCCCCCCCCGCCCCCCCCCCCCCCCCCCCCCCCCCCCCCCCCGGCGTCCTGTTAGGAGAAGCAAGGGCTCAGACCATGTTTTTCCCCCCTTGAGACAGAATTGCCCCAGGCTAGAGCACAGTGGTCTCTTATCTCACAGCAACCTCTTCCTCCTGGGCTCAAGCACCTACTGCCTCAGGCTCCTAAGTAGCTGGGACTACAGGAGTGAGCCATTGGGCCTGGGTGGTTTAGGCACTTTTGGAATTTATGTGTCTGCTTCGGGCTTTGGCTTTTTTTTTTGTTGTCTGTTTTTTGAGACTAAGTTTCACTCTGTCGCCCTGAGTAGGATGCCTTGGCATCATCATAGCTCACAGCAATCTCAATCTCTCAGGCAATCCTCTTGCTTCAACCTCCCAATTAGCTGAGCCTATAGGCACTTGCCTCAACACGCAGTTATTTTTCTTCTTTTTTTTTTTTTCTTTTGAGACAGAGTCTCACTTTGTCACCCTCAGTAGAGTGCTATGGTGTCACAGCTCACAGCTGCCAGCTCTTGGATTAGGGCGATTCTCTTGCCTCAGCTTCCCGAGTACTTGGGACTACAGGCGCCCACCACATGCCTGGCTATTTTTGTTGCACTTGGCACTGCTGTTTTATTTATTTATTTTTATTTTATTTTATTTATTTATTTATTTTTTTCAGTTTTTGGCCGGGGCTGGGTTTGAACCCACCACCTCTGGCATATGAGGCTGGCGCCCTACCTCTTTGAGCCACAGGCGCCGCCCCGCACTGCTGTTTTAGCTTGCTGGGTTCGAACTTGTCACCCTCGGTATATGGGGCCGGCACCCTACCCACTGAGCCATAGGCACCGCCCTATTTTTCTATTTTTAGTAGAGACAGGTTTTTGCTCCTTTTTTTTTGTTTGTTTGTTTTTTTTGTTTTTTTTGGCCGGGGCTGGGTTTGAACCCGCCACCTCCAGCATATGGGGCCAGCGCCCTACTCCTCTGAGCCACAGGCACCACCCAGGTTTTTGCTCTTGCTTGGGCTGGTCTGAATCTCTTCAGTTCAAGTGATCCTTCCACCTCAGCCTTCCATAATGCTAGGGTTATAGGCATTAGCCACTACACCCGGCTTTATTTCTTTTCTTTTCTTTTTCTTTTCTTTTCTTTTTTTTTTTTGAGACAGAGTCTCACTTTGTTGCCCTTGGTAGAGTGCTGTGACATCACAGCTCACAACAACTTCCAGCTCTTGGGCTTAGGTGATTCTCTTGCCTCGGCCTCCCCAGTAGCTGGGATTACAGGTGTCTGCCACAACACCTGGCTACATTTTTTTTAAATTTCAGATTAATATGAAGTTACAAACGATTAGGTTACGTTGTTTGTTGGTCAAAATCCCTTTTTAGGGACTCACCCTCACCCAGGAGGTGTGCCATGTACCCTTACTCTGAGTTGTGCCTGTTAGATGAGAGCACACCAGTCCCCTTTTTTCCTCCCCTGAATTTTTCTATTTTTAGTAAAGACAAGGTCTTTCTTTTGCTCAGACTGGTCTTGAACTTCTGAGCTCCAGGGATCCTACTTCAGCTTCCAGAGTATCGGGATTAATGGTATCAGCCACCTCACCCAGCCCAATAAAGGTAAGCCTCCTCTTTTTTTTAGAGACAGATTCTCACTCTGTCACCCTCAGTAGACTGCAGTGACGTCACAGCTCACAGCAATCCCCAGCTCTTGGGCGTAGGCAGTTCTCTTGCCTCAACCTCCCCAGTAGCTGGGCCTACAGGTACCCACCACAATGCCTGGCTATTTTTTGTTATAGTTTGGCTAGGGCCAGGTTTAAACCTGCCACCCTAGGTATATGGAGTTGGCACCCTATCCACTGAGCCACAAGTGCCATCCCTAAGCCTCTTCTTGATGTTACTTTTAACTTGCTTTTACTAACACACAATTGTGTGTGTGTGTATCTGTGTCTGTGTAGGGAAAAAGGAGATAATGAAATGTCATTATGTGCTGTGTGCTATGGAAGTCGCTATGACTTTCCCCCAAAGAAATTACTGAAAAGCCCCTTGTAGCTCAAACTAGGACATTTAAAATATACTACACGTTATGATGTTTGACCTGCATGTGTCATGCATTTAAACTGAAATGTTTTCTATTAGCAGGAGTATCTTTATATTTTTACTTTTATCTGATTTTTTTTTTTTTTTTTTTTTTTTTTTTGCAGTTTTTGGGCTGGGGCTGGGTTTGAACCCACCACATCCAGCATATGGGGCCAGCACCCTACCCTGTTGAGCCACAGGCGCTGCCCTTACCTGATTTTTTTTATTATTTATTTATTTTTTCAGACAGAATCTCAAGCTGTCTTCCTGGATAGAGTACCATGGCATCATAGCTCAAAGCAACCTCCAACTCTTGGACCCAAGCGATCCTCTTGCCTCAGTTTTTATATGTATATACATTTTTTAAATTTTGCTTTCATTTGGCTTTCAATCTTCTTACTTTGAAGTTTATTTTATTTTTCTTTCTTTCATTATTTTTTATTGAGACGGAGTTTCACTTTGTGGCCTTCAGTAGAGTACCGTGGAGTCATAGCTCATAGCAACCTCCACCTCCTAGGCTTAAGCGATTTTCTTGCCTCAGCCTTCCAAGTAGCTGGGACTACAGGCGCCTGCCAGAACTCCTGGCTTTTTTTTTGGTAGAGACAGGGTCTCAACTCTGGCCCATGCTGGTCTTGGACCTCTGAGCTCAGGGCAATCCACCCGCCTTGGCCTCCCAGGGTGCTAGGATTACAGGCGTGAGCCACCACACCCGGCCCAGTTTTTATATTTTTTAGTAGAGATGGGGATCTCGCTATTGCTCAGGCTGGTCTGGAACCTGTGAGCGCAAGCAATTCACTGGCCTCGGCCTCCCAGAGTGCGAGGATTATAGGCATGAGCCACTCACTGCACCAGGCCTTATCTGATTTTTATAAAAATACTAATTATACATTTTCAAAGGGCCATTTTGAGACATATTTTCTCCCTAGTCATCGGGAAACTTCCACAATAGAAAACATTATGATTGCGGCAAAAAAACAATGTATAAGGGAATGAGTTTCCCTCTTTTACTCATTGTTGGTCAGTTACATTTTCTAAAGCTCAACTGTTGGGTGGTGCCTGTGGCTCAAAGGGGTAGGGCGCCAGCCTTATATGCCGGAGTGGCAGATTCAAACCTAGCCCCCGCCAAAAAACTGCAAAAAAAAAAAAAAAAAAAGCTCAACTGTGTGTCGTGAAACTGAGAGATGCTCAAGATTCTTTCTCATATATTTGTTTTTGTGATTTAATAGTTTTTTTCTTTTCAGTGTAAGTCCTATCAGGTAAGATAGGACTTTCATTAGAAGATAGAAAGGAATACAGAAGAAGTAAAGAGAACCAGAGCTTGTGGAAGGGGGAAAGAACTGAACTGAACTGAGGAGTCTCCACGTTAGTTGTTTTTTTTCTTCGAGACTGGAGTGCGGTGGCCAAGTCCTAGCTCATGGCACCCTGAAACTCCTGGGCTCAAGGGGTTCTTCTGCCTCAGCCTTCCCAGTAGCTAAGAGTACTGGCATGCTTCACCACAGCTGGCTAATTTTTTTTATTTTTTGTAGAGCTGGGGTCTTGCTATGTAGATTTATGTAAAGCACCTCTGAGCCACTTTCAAAAGTTAACGATTTGTGCCATCATCGCTATTATTATGGAGTTTGAGACTTTCAGTGAACAATAGGGAGCTTGAGAGCAGGAAACCAATATGAAAACACTTAGTTATAATCACTAAGAGGATGAAGACAAAACACTGAAAGACATATCAAGCTGTTTTATATTTCTGAAATTATTCACCTGTATAGTTCTACATATTTCCATTATCACCCTTAGCTCACTCAAAGTTTTTCAGGGTTTCACTTCAGAGTTTCAACGAAATGCTTAAAATTTTGTTTTGCTTTATTGCAACTAATATGCCTGCTATAGAATGTTGGTTTCTTGAGTATGGTTCTGTCTCCAAATGTTTAAAGTTTGTTTAGTTTTTAGGTTTTTAAGAGATTGAAGCTTTTCACCTCTCTCACCCCAAGGTTCATGCTCTTTTTTTGAAGAGGCACAGTGACTCGGATGGCTAAAGAGGAAAGAGCTTTGGATAATACTCTGTGCTGAACCCACCGGAATCTGCTCAAACCCCCTCTTTACTGTCCTGGAGTGTCCAATCCTGTACCACCACCACCCCCAATACCTAGTGCCTCCTCATCCACACAAGTCTTAGCACAGCCCTAGAATGTGTGTTCTCTGTTATCTATGCCAGGGGCTTTATTTTTATTTATTTATACTTCTTAGAGACAGAGTCTCACTTTGTCTCCCTTGGTAGAGTGCTGTGATGTCACAGCTCACAGGAACCTCCAGCTCTTGGGCTTAGGTGGTTCTTTTGCCTCAGCCTCCTGAGTTGCCTGGCTATTTTTTTTTTTTTTTGAGACAGAGCCTCAAGCTGTCACCCTGGGTAGAGTACTGTGGCATCACAGCTCACAGCAACCTCCAACTCCTGGGCTTAAGCGATTCTCCTCCACCTCCCAAGTAGCTGGGACTACAGGCACCTGCCACAACACCCAGCTATTTTTTGTTTGCAGCCATCATTGTTGTTTGGCGGGCCCAGGCTGGATTCGAACCTGCTAGCTCAAGTGTATGTGGCTGGCGCCTTAGCTGGTTGAGCCATAGGCACTGAGCCTTTTTGGGTTTTTTTTTGCGGGTTTTTTTTTGGCCGGGGCTGGGTTTGAACCTGCCATCTCTGGAATATGGGGCTGGTGCCCTACTCCTTTGAGCCACAGGCCCCGCCCTACCCCAAATACTTTTAAAAACATTAAATTGCTGGGTGGCGCCTGTGGCTCAGTAGGTAGGGCGCTGGCCCCATATACCCAGGGTGGTGGGTTCAAACCTAGCCCTGGCCAAACTGCAAACAAAAAAATAGCCGGAGGTTGGTGGTGGGCGCCCATAGTTTCAGCTACCTGGGAGACTAAGGGAAGAGAATCTTCTAAGCCCAGGAGTTGGAGGTTGCTGTGAGCTGTGTGACACCATGCCAGTCTACCAAGGGCGATAAAGGAAGACTCTGTGTCTTTAAAAAATAAAATTCTGGGTGGTGCCTGTGGCTCAAAGGGGTAGGGCGCTGGTCCCATATGCCAGAGGTGGCTGGTTCAAACCCAGCCCTGGCCAAAAACTTGCAAAAAATAAAATAAATAAAAAAAAATAAAATTCTGCTTTCTACTACCTCCTTTTCCTGCCTTCCCTTTTTTTTTTTTTTTCTTTAAAATGATATTCTAGAATTGGTACAGGTGATTGCACTAATGTACACAGCTATGATTTAACAATAAAAATAAATAAATGCATAAATGCATAAATAAATAAATAAAATGATATTCTAGGCGGCACCTGTGGCTCATAGGAGTACGGCACCGGCACCATATGCCGGAGGTGGCGTGTTCAAACCCAGCCCCAGCCAAAAACTGCAACCCCCCCTTCCCCAAAACCTAAAATGATATTCTAGGCAGTGCCTGTTGGCTCAGTGGGTAGGGCACCGGCCACTGCACCAAGGCTGGCGGGTTTGAACTCAGCCTGGGTCAGCTAAACAACAATGACACCTGCAACAACAAAAAAAATAGCCTGGCTCTGTGGGGGCGCCTGTAGTCCCAGCTACTTGGGAGGCTTAGGCAAGAGAATTGCTTAAGCCTGAGAGTTTGAGGTTGCTGTGAGCTATGACTCCATGAGTACTCTACGGAGGGTGACCAAGTGAGACTCTGTCTCAAAAAAAAAGAAAGAAAAAAGAAAATGGCTCAGTGCTCATTGCTCAGTGGTTAGAGCACCGGCCACATACACCGAGGCTGGCAGGTTCAAACCCAGCCTGGGCCTGTCAAACAACAGTGACAACTACAAGAACAAAAAAATAGCCAGGTGTTGTGGCAGGTGTCTGTAGTCTCAGCTACTTGGGAGGCTGAGGCAGGAGAATCACTTAAGCCCAAGAGTTTGAGGTTGCTGTGAGCTGTATCGCCTCAGCACACTCTACCAGGGGCGACATAGGGAGACTGTGTCTGGAAAACAACAAAACAAAGTGCTCTAACGTGACATCCAGACCACACATGTTAGAGTCTCAAGCTGACAGTGCTCAAACAGTTGGGAAGGGATTACTTTTTTTTGCATCCCTAAAGCTCAGATAACTGCTCAATTTATTTTATTATTTTTTTTCAGACAGAGTCTCACTTTGTCACCCTTAGTAGAGTGCTGTGGCATCACAGCTCACAGCAACCCGAAACTCTCAGACTTAGGTGATTCCCTTGCCTAAGCTTCCTGAGTAGCTGGAACTATAGGCTCCCACCACAGTGCCCAACTATTTTTAGAGGCCAGGTTGTGCTCTTGCTCAGGCTGGTCTCAAACCTATAAGCTCAGGCAATCCACCCCCCTCGGCCTCCCAGAATGCTAGAGTGCTCACAGGCATGAGCCACTGTGCCCAGTAAGTACTCAATTTAAAAATCTTAATAGAAGCTCAGCGCCAGCCACATACACCTGAGCTGGCAGATTCAAATCCAGCCTGGGCCTGCCAAACAACAATGATGGTTGCAACCAAAAAATAGCTGGGCATTGTAGCGAGTGTCTGTGGTCCCAGCTACTTGGGAGACTGAGGCAAGAGAATCGTCTAAGCCCAGGAGTTGGAGGTTGCTGTGAGCTGTGACACCACAGCACTCTACCCAGGGTGACAGCTTGAGGCTCTGTCTCAAAAAAAAAAAACAAAAACTTAATAGAATTGAATTCTGCTGTTGTCATAGGAAAGGAATAGAATTTGATGGAAAGAAGCAGGAATGAAAAAAAATGTAGAATCAGAAAGGAAGGAAGTCAGGGAAAAGGACCTTTATGTTCCCTCAGGTTGTTTTTACCTGAGGAAACTGACTCTAAAAGTACCAAACATGAAGCGAGTAAACACGGCAAACGTTCATTTTGGGGGTGATTCTGCCCTTCTTGGCAGTCTCCCCTTTATTGAGGGTGTTGCTACTTATTCCTTCCAAAGGTCTCCACCCTCACCTCCCCTTTCCCAGGAGGGAGGAGTCTCTTCGCCTTCTTAGAGTCAGGAATCAAGATTTTCGCTTGTGTGCCGCTTTTCTTGGCCGTCACAATTTCATCTACAGTCACAAGCTGCAGCACCACCTCAGTTGCTGCCCGGAATGCTTGGGTTTTGGCCATCAGGGTGTCCCACACCCCTTCGTGGTGGCCCACGTTTATTATCCCTTCAGCTCCCACTCCAATTAGGAAGTTCCCAGCTTGGTGAACTCCACTCATTTTTGCCATCACATCCGAGACAACTAAGCCTGCATTCTCCGCCAGGGTTTTAGGAAGAGACCTCAGAGCCCGGGCAAACGCCAGGAATGCAAGACCGTTGGGCCCTTCCAACTTGCTTCCTTTATCTGAGAGCATTTTCGCCAGGGCCATCTCTGTAGCCCCTGCGCCTGGAATCAGTCTGGGGTCTTGGCAGAGCTGGAAGTAGGCATCGATGCCGTGGTACACAGCCTGCTCCGCCCCACGAAGCCCCTGGGTGGTGGCTCCCCTAAGGACCACGGTGAGGGCAGGCGTGCCTGTGCATTCCCACTCAAATACTATGGCGCCGTCTTCTCCCACTGCCTGCCTATAAACACTCTGGCACCTCCCTGGCTTCTGCGGAGGCAGCAGGCCAGTCAGCAAAGGTGTGCCCAACACCTCGCTCAGGTAAATTAGCTGTGCCCGAGACCTGACTTGAATCACTACCAGGCGGTACTTGTCCGCCAGCGTGAGAGTCTTCTCGTCGATATCCCCCCACACCACTGCCACGTTGACACCCATGGCTGCCAGCTGGGACACTTGCTTTTCTATCAACTGCTCGATTCCTTTTCTATATTTAGCCAGGTCGGCAGGACTAGAGAGACGGGCAGTTGCGGGTGCATTGGGACTGGCAGGACCAAAGGGACAAGCAAAGAGAGCCACTGTGGCCCCATTTAACACTGTGGTCATTTGCCCGCAGAGCTTCCCAGCCATCGCCAAGCCTGGGAGCAGGCAGGACTCCTCCGGCGACCCTCCCTGCAGTGCGCACACCCCCACGCGCTCAGCCCTGAAGCTGCCGTCCAGTTCCCTGCTAGCCCAGCACGCATGAGCCACCAGCTTGGTCAAGTACTCCGCGTGGGACAGGGCATGGGTGTTCATCACGGAGTAAAGGGCCCAGGATGGGTCTTCTAAAGGCCCCAGAGAGCGGATGGCCAGTGTGGGCAGTGCGCTCAGCGCCTCCGCCGTGGCTGCGGCGAAGGCCTCCCGGAGCTGCGAGCGTGGCAGGCCGGCCTTCAGCAGGAGCTCTGCCTGCTCCAGCAAGGCCTCCGTCAGAAGGACCACGAAGGATGTGCCGTCCCCAGTGTTCTCAGCTTGGGTTTGGGCTGCCTCGCGGAGGAACCAGGCCGCTGGGTGCTCCAGCTCCAAGGCCCTGAGGATGGCGGCGGCGTGCCCCGTGCATACCGTTTCTCCCTTCGCGGTCACCAGCAGCTTCTGCCGGCCGTGTGGGCCATAGCAAGGCCTGATGACGTTGGCCAGCGTCTGGACCGCGGCCGTGCTGCTCAGCAGGTGCTGTTCCTCCTCTCCCAGACCCCTCCAGCTGTCCCTCTGGTGCAGCTCCAGAGGCTGAGGCAGCTCCAGAGCTGAAGGGACTCTGTCCATGGCCCCAGGTGAGGGAAGACCCCTGTGTGCTGCAGAGATGCTTTAGAAACTGCGGCAGGGGTGACCTGGACACCAGTCATTGAAGGAACTCACGGGGTCAATAGAAACAAGGAGTCAAAAGTCCATCAACTGACATGTGAAGCTGCGACCTGGGCAGGTGCTCCCGAGGCAGCTGAGGATCTGAGGGAGATTAGTCCCAAAGCCGCCCCCTAAATTGACGGCGTAAAGCAACTGGGCTTTTGGAATCTCTGGACCTTGGTAGTTAAAACAGGATCTTGAACTGATGAAGTCACAAAGTGGCAAATAGAACTGGCAACGATGTCAGCAAGGCAACGATGACAGACCTTGTCTAGCAGTGGAGGTACACACACCTGCATAGCAGCTTGAAAAATGTTGAAGACGGCTTGGCATCTGTGGCTCAAGCGGCTAAGGTGCCAGCCACATACACCTGAGCTGGCGGGTTCGAATCTAGCCCCGTCCGCCAAACAATGACGGCTGCAATCAAAACATAGGCGGGCGTTGTGGCCGGTGCCTGTAGTCCCAGTTACTTGGGAGGCGGAGGCAGGAGAATAGCTTAAGCCCAGGAGTTGGAGGTTGCTGTGAGCTGCGATGTCACTGCACTCTACCCAGGGTGACAGCTTGAGTCTCTGTCTCAAAAAAAAAAAAAAAAAGAAAAGAAAAGAGAAAAAAAAATGTTGAAGACAAGAAATTGCTAAGGAAGCTGGGTTTTGTTTTTGTGAGAGGGAACTGAGATGATGTCTATGTTTTGTTTTATTTTCTCTTGCAGTAATACTGGCCATATTTTGCCTTTTTTTTTTTTTTTAAAGTCTGCTTTATTGATCTACAATACCATTTTTACAACTGTGTTTAGGAATGCCTACTAATCTAGTCTTTTTTTTTTTTTTGCAGTTTTGGCTGGGGCTGGGTTTGAACCCACCACCTTCGGCATATGGGGCCAGCGCCCTACCCACTGAGCCACAGGCGCCACCCCAGTTTTTCTATTTTTAATAGAGATTGGGTGGTAGTGGGGTTTCTCACTTTTGCCCAAGGCTTGTCTCAAACTCCTGAGTTTAAGTAATCCATCTGCTTCAACCCTCCAGACTGCTAGGATTACATGTCTGAGCTGTCTGCCCAGCCGAATGTAAATATAATGAATGCTAAAAAGGAGATAATTTGGAAGAAAAAGTTTTCTTTGAAAAATAGGCAGGGCATAGTGGCTAATGCTTGTAATCCTAGTACTTGGGAGGATGAGGCAGGTGGATTGCCTGAGTGAGCTCACAGGTTCAAGACCAGCCTGAACCAGAATGAGACCCTGCCTCTAAAAAATAGCCCGGTGTTGTGGCAGGCGCCTGTACTTCCTAGCTACTAGGGAGGCTGAGGCAAGGGAATTGCTTGAGTCCGAGAGTTTGAGGTTACTGTGCGCTATGACACCATGGTACTCTACCAAGGGTAACAAAGTGAGACTCTGTCTCAATTAAAAAAAAAATGAAAAAATAGCTTGATTTACCAAAATAATAGCCATTCATTATAAAAGTTAAAAAGAAAAGTACAAAGAATTAAAGATCATTTGGAATCCCAAACCAGAGATAATGATTGTTTACATTTTGAAGAGCATTATTCCTTTATATACATGCGTACATAGTTAATTCGAGATTCACAGTTTTACATAAGCAGATTGTATGATGCATATTATGCTATTTTGTAATTATTTCCCCCTAAATACTATCTTGGATCAGAGAAATATTCGTAAGGAGATATATTAGACCATGGACGAGTATTTTGAACTCTTGATTTTGGAGACCCCATTAGAAATAGGCATGATCGTCTATATATAGCCTTCTGAAATTCTGTAACGCTTGAGTGTTATGTAACAAATTTTAGTTATGGCTCGGCTCCCGTAGCACAGTGGTTATAGCACCAGCCACATACACTGAGGCTGGCGGGTTCAAACCTGGCCTGGGCCAACTAAACAACAATAACAACTGCAACAAAAAGTAGCTGAGCATTGTGGTGGGTGCCTATAGTCCCAGCTACTAGGAGGCTGAGGCAAGAGAATCTCTTAAGCCCAAGACTGTGAGGTTGCTGTGAGCTGTGATGCAATGGGACTCTACTGAGGGCCACATAGTAAGACTCTGTCTGAAAAAAATACAAAAAACACCCACACAAATGTTAGTTATAGGGGGAAAGGTGACTTATCTAGTAGTCACCTTTACATAGAAACGTAAAATGTAGTGGCCAGGTGTGGTATTGTGGCTTTTGCCTATTATTCCCAGCACTTTGGGAGGCTGAGATGGAAGGATCACTTGAGACCAGGAGTTACTGAATTTCTGTTTGTTTTTTTTTCTTTCTGCTGCAGAGAATTGGATAGGAGAGACCAGGAGTTTGAGACTAGCTTGAGTAGTATAGCCAGATCTGTCTCCATGGAAAATAGAAAAAATTTTCTATTTTTTTCAGGTGTGGTGGTGTATACCTGTAGTCCCAGCTATTTGGGAAGTTGAGGCAGAAGGAGTGTTTAAAGCCCAGGAGTTACATAACAAAAGATGCACCTATTACTCCCACCTGGAACCAGGACAGAGACCAAATATGCTTTCCTATTATACCAAATATATATATATTTCCTGTCATACTGTACCACCTTATCAACATGTCCTTTAAGAGTATTTCTAAAGGATCTTTTCAATTAAAAGATTACAAGAAAAAAAAAAATAAAATAAAGCCCAGGAGTTCGAGATAGCAGTAAGTAAGCTATGACACTGCTGCACTCTAGCCAGGCAACAGAGTAGAGGGAGACCCTATCTCGAGAAAAGAAATAAAATATATAAATTGTAACAACCAACAGACAGTAGCAAATTATGCATGTATACATTGTCCATAGAGTTTCTTTTTTCTTTTTTTTTAGAGACAAAGTCTCACTTTGTCACCCTTGGTAGAGTGTCCTGGCTTACAGCTCACAGCAAACTCCAGCTCTTGGGCTTAGGTGATTCTCTTGCCTCAGCCTCCTGAGTAGCTGAGACTGCAGGCGCCTGCCACAACGTCCGGCTATTTTTTTGTTGCGGTTTGGCCAGGGCCGGGTTTGAACCCACCACCCTTGGTATATGGGGCTGGTGCCCTACCCACTGAGCCACAGGCGCTGCCCTGTCCATAGAGTCTCTTTAAGAAAAAGAAAACACTCCTGTAAAGGATCATCTTAACTCTTTTTCTGATACCTAACATAAATTTTCATATTTATTTCACTTGTTCCATAACTGCTTGTTGAGCTGCTGCTGCTAAGTAGTAACTGGGTAAATAAGGCAGGTGACTGTCACCACCCCTGCTGGGTTTAGGGTGTATGGACACAGGTACATTTATTACAGGTTATAAGAGCTGTGACTGGGGAAGTCACAAGGTGTTGCAGTAACACCTAGGGGGACACATAACCATCCCTGTGGGGAGAGCAGAGGTCTGAATTGAGAGCTAAAGAAAATTAAAAGAAGTAGGGTTGGCACCTGTGGCTCAGTGAGTAGAGCGCCAGCCCCATATACCGGAGGTGGTGGGTTCAAACCCAGCCCTGGCCAAAAACTGCAAAAAAAAGAAAAAAAAAAAAAAAAAAGACAGAAAATTAAAAGAAGTAGGAATTAGCCACGTGAAAGGGAGAAGAGGGATGGGGAGAGTTTGGTGAAGTTTGCAGCCCTGAAGTTTGTTGTCCGCCAGAAGTAGTTCTAAAAACTGAAGCATGGGTGACAAGGAAAGGTGGTGGGGGAGGAGTTTAGCACTTTGCGGGAGGGTGGCTGAGTCTCTAGGACCTCATGAGCCATCGCAAAGAATTTAGACTTCACCCTGAAGGGTGATGGGTGGGACTTTACATTCCACTTCTGAAGTCACAGAGTGTAGGATTTTCTGTTGTCAGATTATCTATAGCACAGAGGACATTGATGATCTTTGTCTTTGGCCCATAAAGAAAGCCACTGTCATAAAACAGTCACTGAATAGTTTTTTTTTTTTTTTTGCAGTTTTTGGCTGGGGCTGGGTTTGAACCTGCCACCTCTGGCATATGGGCCAGGGCCCTACTCCTTTGAGCCACAGGTGCCACCCTGAATAGTATGTTTTGGCTGTTTTTGATTTATCTCTGAATGAATCAGAGAACTACCCAGTGACAATTTTGCTTAATGCCATGTGGAACTTGTCATTGTTAAAATCTCACTTTGAAGGGGCTGGACACCGTGACTCACTCCTGTAATCCTAGCACTCTGGGAGGCTGGAGGCAGGTGGATTGCTTGAGATGAGGAGTTTGAGACCAGCCTGAGGAAGAGTGAGACCCCATCTCCTCTAAAAACTAGCTAGGCAGTATGACAGATGCCTGCACTCTCAGCTATTTGGGAGGTTGAGTCAAGAAGATCGCTTGAACACAGGAGTTTGAGGTTGCTGTGACTATGATGAGGCCATGACACTCTACCCAGGTTGACACAGTGAGACTCATCTCAAAAAAAGAAAAAAAAAAATCCATGGCCAGGTGTGGTGGCTCAAACCTGTAATTCCAAGCACTCTGGGAGGTTGAAATGAGTGGATCACTTGAGCTCACAAGTTCAAGACCAGCCTGAGCAAGACAGAGACCCATCTTTAAAAATAGCCAGGCATGGGGCAGCTCCTGTGACTCAAAGGAGTAGGGCGCTGGTCCCATATGCCAGAGGTAGCAGGTTCAAACCCAGCCCTTGCCAAAAACAAAACAAAACAAAAAAAAGACCAACTATTGTGGTGGGGTCCTATAGTCCCCGCTATTTGGGAGGCTGAGGTATGAAAATCATTTGTACCCAAGAATTTGAAATTGCTGTGACCTATCGTGACACCAGGGCACTGTATCCCAGAGCAACAGAGTGAGAGTCTGTCTCAAAAAAAAAAAAAAAAAGTAGATTTTTAAAAAAAAATTGCATTTGTTCCTATTTCCGCATCCTCAGGCCTTATTGATTTTGTAATTTTTTAGAAACTCAGGTACCTGCCCCTGAATTTTTTTTTCTACCTTATCGCCCTCGGTAGAGTGCTGTAGTGTCACAGCTCACAGCAACCTCCAACTCCTGGACTTAGACGATTCTCTGGCCTCAGCCTCCCGAGTAGCTGGGACTATAGGCGCCTGCCATAATGCCTGGCTATTTTTTTTGTTGCAGTTTGCTGGGACCAGGTTCGAACCTGCCACCTTTGGTATATGGGGCTGGTGCCCTGCCCACTGAGCCACAGGTGCCGTCCATGCCTCTGAAGTTTTATGATTGTTGTTTCAGAGCTACGTAACTTGGATGAATGAGACAGAAAACCTTTATTATTTATTTATTTGACAGAATCCTCTTATCCCAGCCTTCTGAGTACCTAGGACTCTAGGACTCCAGGCACATACCACAATGCCCCGCTAATTTTTTTTTTTTGAGACAGTCTCACTGTGTTGCCCTTGGTAGAGTGCAGTGCCATCACAGCTCACAGCAACCTCACTCTTGGGGTTAAGCAGTTCTCTTGCTTCAGCCTCCCAAAGTAGCAGAGTCTCTCTCTCTCACTCTGGGTAGAAAGCAGTGGCATCACAGCTCACAGCAACCTTAAATTCTTGGTCTCAAGCAATTCTCTTGCCTTAGCCTCCCAAATAGTGAGACTACAAGGTGTCTAACAGAAAGCCCGGCACATTTTTCTATTTTTAGTAGAGACAGGATCTCTCCCTTGTTCATGCTGGTCTGAACTCTGAGCTCCGGGGGTATCCATCTGTCTCAGTCCCCCAGAGTGCTAAGATTATAAGCATGAGTCACCACACCTGTCCTGAAAACCTTTATTTATGTTGAATCTTCAGTGTCCTATGTTGTATTCTATCTGCTTTGCCCAGGATAACTCATGCTAATGAGCCTGCTATCAACTCCCTTAAAACAGATCTCAAATCCCTGAGTGCTCACAGTGGCCAAAAGAATGGAGAGGCTGGGGTTGCCCAATTTCATCACTTTTTTTTTTTTGCCACAGAGTCTCACTATGTCGCCCTGGGTAGAGTGCTATGGCATCACAGCTCACAGCAACCTCAAACTCCTGGGCTTAAGCAATTCTTTTGCCACAGCCTCCCAAGTAACTGGGAATACAGGTGCTTGCCACAACATCTGGCTATTTTTTGTTGTTGTTGTCATTGTTGTTCAGCAGGCCCAGAACCCACCAGTGCCAGAGCATTGGCCTGTGCTCTAATCACTGAGGTATAGGCGCCAAACCACCTTCATCACATTTCATCTAACCAGAAGTATTACTGCTCAGATCTCTACTTTTCCCCTTTTACTCTACCCACTTTTCAACTTTTAGTCCCTTTTTGTTTCTTCCAGTTCTCCAGCAGGAATGACTTACAAGCTGTATATACTAACATTTCGATTCTCAGAAGGACTGAAAAAGTGAATCAAAGTAAATTATCCTGATGTGTAATTTTGTGCACATGAAACTCACAGTGGATTTCAGAATGAACAGATAACTTGGATCAAGAACCTAATTTTGGGCCAGTTGTGGTGGCTCACACCTGTAATCCTAGCACTCAGGGAGGCCTAGGTGGGTGGATTGCCTAAGCACCACACAGGTTTGAGACCAGCCTGAGCCATTATGAGACCTCCTCTCTAAAAACAGCCGGGTTTTGTGGTGGGCACTGGTAGTCCCAGCTACTTGGGAGGCTGACTGAGGCAAGAGAATCGTTTGTACCCAAGAGTTTGAGGTTGCTGTGAGCTATGACGCCAAGGCACTCTACTGAGGGTGACAAAGTGAGACTCTGTCTCAAAAAAACCCCAAACAAATCCTTAATTTTGAAAATGTATTTTACTTAAAGTAGAATGTGCAGAAAAAATGAGTTTTCATATTTGTATCTAATAATAAATATACCACATCATAAATCTGTTACTAGTTATAAATTATATCTTTGTGTAATTGGCAAGTAATTTTAATTTGCATTTAGCTTCCCATCCTTTCCCTCAGTACCAACCTTCATCTGGCTGTTAATTTAATAAATTCAAATAAATATCTTTACTTTATTCCTCATTTCAGTCATTTCAAAAGACATGCTTTCATTTAGAATAGGTTCTGGAAATCTAAGTGTGTATATTTCATCCAAGTAGGAAATACAGTTCAAAGTTAATATATCCTAGCTAGTGGGAGGAAGGGAATGCGAATATCGCTGGAAAAGGAACGTATTTTTACCATATATTAAAAACACGTTGGGAGGGGAGGGAGGGGGGAGGATGGACTGAGGGAGGGTGATTGGTGGGATTACACCTGCGGTGCGATCTTACCGCAGAAGGGTACATGTGAAACTTAGTAAATGTAGAATATAAATGTCTTAAGACAATAACTAAGAAAATGCCAGGAAGGCTATGTTAACCAGTGTGATGAAAATGTGTCAAACGGTCTATAAAACCAGTGTATGGTGCCCCATGATCGCATTAATGTACACAGCTATGATT